>JPJV01001084.1:0-27911 GCA_000750745.1 Pseudogymnoascus sp. VKM F-4281 (FW-2241)
CCGCCACAACCCCGCACCATGTCGTCCGCCACCCCCACCACCACCGCCTTCCACATCGAAGAATGCACCCCCGCCGACGTCCCCTCCCTCGTACACGTCTACCTCTCCGCATTCACCCCCGAGCCCAACCACATCGCCTGCTTCCCCAATAGCACCTGTTCCTGGGCCGCGCAAGCCGCCTGGCTTCAAAACCGCTTTGGGAAGCGCCTCAACCACCCCGGGCCAGGGGAGCGACACTTCAAGGTGATCGAGAGCGCCACTGGCCGCATGGCGAGTTTCGCGCGCTGGGAGTTCCCGCATGCTGCGCCCGCCAAGGAGGAGGCGACCGAGGTGGTTGAGGAGGGGGGGGATATGGATGCGGAGTCGCTCCCCGAGGGCGCGAATGTGGCGGCGTGTTTGGAGATGTTTGGGGGCCTGGATCGGATGCAGAAGAAGTGGGTGGAGGAGGAGAGTATGTATTTGATGGGGTTGTTGGCCACTGATCCGGAGTTTCAGGGGAAGGGGTGCGGGACGATGCTTTTGAGGTATGGGCTGGAGATGGCGGATCGGGAGGGGAGGAGGGCGTATATTGAGGCGACGCCGGCGGGGTTGCCGTTGTATAAGAAGTTGGGGTGGGTGGTGGTGGATGAGACGGAGATTGTAAATGCGAGTAGGGACACGCCGGAAGATGAGAGGAGGTGGATTAATTGGATCATGATTAGGGAGCCTGTGGCTAAGGCCTAAAGGGGCCAAAACCATTAGGGTTTACAGATGCCTCCGGGGAGAGTATTTATTAGATTAGAGTCTCAACCTATCCTAATTATTCAACTGTTCAGCAAACCCGTTCCTCTGGCGGTCTCCACGGCACCCCCAGCTCAGCGAATATCCTCTTCTCATCCGCCCCCTCCACTAGCTCCCCTTCATTAAGTTTTACCCTCCCTGGGCCTCTCATCACACCTTTATACAACCCCCTCTGGTTCAATCTCATACCACGCTTTGAAGCCAAAAGCCGAATACTCCTGTTGAAAATATCATTCCCCGTGAAGTACAAAAGCGCAGCTCCAAGCTCTGACGCTGGCGCAAGATGAAAATCAATCCGCCGCCAAATGGGCGGCTCTTGCCCGGGCAGGACACAACAGCCATGCCACTTGGAGCTGGATTCTGTCCGCCCGACGGAAAGAGGCGCCACAAGCATGCCCGAAGCCCGCAGTTGCGACACGAGCTTATAGAGAAGAGGCGTCAGCTCGGAACAGGCCGAGGTTCCGGGCTTGGTCAGGAGGACATCAATATCTCCACAACTTTCTGCGCCACGTCGGTAACTGCCTGCAATTATAGCCTCGATACCGGTATCAATTCCCCTGGCAGTATCCGCGATGATTTTAGCAAGGGCGCTGACTTCTGCTCGCGGTATTCGAGTCTGGAAATCCTGGTAATGATCAATTCCCAGCCGTTGGTTGTCGGCCAAGCTAGCGTATGCCAGAAGATCCTCGAGGGTGCTATAGCCCTGTTGCAGCCATGACGACGCTTGTGCTATTCCGACGCCATAGATTCCGAGGAAGAGCTGGAGTATCAAGTCGTTGCGATCCGACTTGGTATTATCCAGCCGTCGAAGCTTGTCCGTGTGGACGATCTCCTCTATCTTTTCGGCAATCCGCTGTCCTATTGCTGGTAGTTTAATAGCTTCTTCTGCTGTTGAGATGAGTTTGTTTTGCTTCTTGAGAGTCGTTATAGCCTTTCTGTACCCTATTGGTCGCCATGTATCATCCATCCGAGTATAGTAGGCGGCCATTTCTTGAAGTATGGATATGGTTCGTGCGTTTGGGTTTGAGGAACTGGCATATAGGGTGCCCCCTTTCATGCAACTAAAGCCTTCTTGGTTGAAGTTGGGCTTTCGAGTAATATGCTTTCGTTTGCTTTTTGAGGAGCCGTTATCATCAGAGCTGTCCATTCCCTGATGGGGTGAGCCTGTGGAGGACGAGTCCCCCTCATCATCGTCCAAGGGGAGATGCTGCACTTTGAGAGCTCCTTTGATTATTTCATCGAGGTCGTCATCGTCTCTAAAATCGTCTTCCACACTTCGTGGGGACTCGACGACAGATCCAGCACTTGGATGTTCTGTTTTATCTTCGTCGCCAATAGTTCCATACACAGCTGCCTCTGCATGTGCTGGACTTTTCGCCACATCACCCGTTTCTCCACCTATAGGAGGTGCGGGCTGTCTATCCCCTGCACTCTGGCTTCTGTCTGGTGTACCTTTCGGGGGTACATAGGTCCATCTTCCTGGCTTTGGTCTCCCCGGTTTGGGTTCCAGGGGTCGGTGGGGGGTCGCTGGGGCTGGTGGTTGTGTCGGGGTTCCGACCCCAGAATCTTTTGCCGTTGGTTCATATCCCTTTAGTAAATACTGTTTCTGGTTCGGGTTCAAAATAGCTTTGAACTTAATGCAATCCAACGGGTATAGTTCATTGACGAATATGATGTGATCCGGAATAGAAGATATTTTGAGGAACGAGGTGATGTCCGCACATGAAAGGTGCTTGTCAGCTACGACATGTGTCACAGTTTCGGACCATTCTGTAGCCCAGGTAGCTCCATACTCTCTGGCTTTAACGATCCGCGCCTTGCGCACTGGGGCGATATCGTCAGGAGGGACGTAAAAGAATACCAATTCTTTGAAGATCCGGCGTTGTTCTGGAACAAGCTTTATGCTCGGCTCCTTACGCTTTCGCTTTCCGAGGGCTGCCGAGGAAGAGGGTGGAAATTGGGTACTGCCGTTTAGCGTAGTAGGGGTTGGTGCTGATGTTTTTCTCAGAGACCGAACGCCACCGCTTTGAATAGGCTTTGGGGAAGTAGGCGTTTCTGCGACGAAAGAGACTTCGTTTGACAACGGGGTGCCGGTGCGGCCCTGCTGTAGCCAATTTTTGGAAGCGACTAATGGGGTTTCTTTGACGAGGTTGACTGACGATGGTGAATTCAGAGTTGGTGCTGATAAACTTCGTTCTAACTGAGGAGCTGTGTTTGGTTTAGGATGAACTGATTGGTGATGTTTCTGCGGAGGCGGCATCTTGCGAGTTAGAAGAGAAGTAGACCCACCATGACTGGAGCCTACGATGCTCTCGTCGTCTGAATCCTCATCAAGTGAATACAGTGCTTTAAAATATGCAGCTTTATCCATGATTTTCTCTCTAGCCAAACTCTCATCCAGGAGAGCGTTCTTCACATCCCAAAATAATAATGGTAAAGATTCATATCTTGCAAACTCATGTCCACGTCGTCACGGCTTTTATATTCAAGAATGCTTAGTTTAGGTTCCAGCGTCTTGGCTGAATTAAAAACTTTGTCCTCCCGGAGATAATCGTATGTGTAAAAGTAAGGCGCGGTTGAGGCTAACAAGGCTATACTTCAGCCTGATACATTGTCTTGGCATTAATGGAGGCAACCACAATTATATCACATGTATGGAACCAAGCTTTACAATTATGTACCAGAACGGTATTATTGATTAGATCAACATTAAATACAGCAGAAACGCCAATAGTTCCAACTTTAGCTCAATCATGCCGTCTTCGTCGGCACGGCGGAGCTGACCTCGATTTCATTAGCTTCGATGCTGCTGCCCTTGTTGCCTTGAGCGGTAGCATTGCGAGCGTCCTCATCTTGAAGCATATCGGCTCCCTTCTCTACGTGATCCGCTCCACCAAACAGGACGTCCATCTCTTCCAGGCTGACCCTCCTTGTCTCGGGGATTAAGTAGTGGACGAACACAGCCAAGACTACGTTAATCGCGAAGAAGAAATAAAAGGTCGAGAAGCCACAGTTTTGGAGGAAAACCGGGAAGAACTGTTGGAAGACCGAGTTTGCAACATTCTGTGTCTGGGATGCCATGCCGACGGCTTGGGCGCGAACATTCATGGAGAAAACTTCGGCGGTCCAAATCCAGGTCGTTGCTCCCCAACTAGGCTTGTAGAAAAAGATGAACAGGAAAAGGAGGAAGGTAATGGCAATGCCGACCGGCTCCGTCTTTGTTGGCTTGCTCACACCCTTAGGATCCAGGTAATAGATCATCTCGGTTTTTGTCCCCACCAGCGCTACAGCCAGCATACAGACAGCCATTCCGATAGCACCTACTATGAACAAAAACTTGCGACCGAAACGGTCAACAGTCCAGGTAGCGTTGAGCGTGAAAATAATTCCGAACGTGGCGTTGAGGGCGTTGATGAGGGAAATCTGCGACTGAGACCGGAAGACACCCTTATAAATGATGGTGCTGTAAGTGTTGAGTGTTCCTTGGCCAGTAACCTGCTGTCCCGCATTGAGGATAAATGCCAGAATGAGACGCTTGCGTACTAGGAAAATTAGCAAAGTTTATTTCTGTAGCCTATAGACAACTTACCACTCCTATCCTTCCATAGAGCGGAATAGCTGCTAGAGATAGCTTCCTTCTCAAACTCAAGGGCCTCGCGAATCATGAGGATTTCATCCTCAACTTCTTGTTCCGTCTCGCGGACACGGCGGAGTGTCGCGCGTGCATCGTCGACTCGGTCGCCATGTTGGAGGTACCAACGTGGGGTCTCGGGGATGAAGGGAAGAAGGGCGATAATATAAATAGGGACCAAACACTGGAATATGACGACAATTTTCCAGTCCCAATCACCAAGCTTTAGTCTGTTGAGCTGGCAGGCGTAATTGATCCAGTATGCTAAAAATGACCCAACCGAGTAAAATAGTTGCCAAAAGGACATAACCTTTCCTCTGATTTCTGGCGGGCTGAGTTCACCGATATAAATCGGGCCAGCAGCTACATGGATGTTAGATAAATTCTACGAATTGAAGTGAAACGGCATACTTAAGGCGATACCCTGACCAATACCAATAATTGCTCGGCCAGCAATAAATGTCCCGATGTTGTGTCTTGGTGAGAATGTTTGGATGAATGTCGCGATAATAGTTAAAAAGCACCCAACTCCCATTCCCCATCGTCGCCCGTAGCGGTCCGCCTAGTTAGGAGTTAGATATAGGCCGAATGATCAATTAGTATGGTCACTACTCACAAGAGGACCACCGAGGAAAAATCCCGCAACGATAGCACCAACGGTATAAGCGGTGTTTACAGCACCAATGACATTTGCAGACTGCCTCGATATTAGTACAAGCAAGAAGCTTCAATCTGATATCCAACTTACTGGCTTGTCGAAGTAATCGACCCAATTGGATGAGCCTTGTACCTATTTGAGTATAAGTATATGTATAGTGTTGTATAGTCGGAGTCTCTGCAATAACGTACCGAGTTGTAGACCGAAGCATCATATCCGTATAACACCATGCAACTGGCAGCTACCATGGAGATATACCTATTGGCGGCGTCAGTATAGAAGTGATATAGGGGCAAGGTTCTCTTTACCAATTGTACACGCGGGTGCTGTGAACTATCGCCATTGTGGCGAGTTAACAGAGGCTTACTGTCCTACAAAGTTATACAGTGTCAGGAGTCCTTGGCCCGGTGGTGAATAGGGAAACAGGAGAAAAAAGAGCAGATGCTCGGGAGCAGGTCGAATATATACGATAACCATCGCCCATGGCCCATGCTATGATATAGAAAGTAGAGGTACCTAACATGGACGCAAAACGCCACAATGGGGAACTGGAGAAGGACTCTCCGCACCCCACACAGACCTTCCCCAACTGCTTACCTCCGTTGTCCGTCCGACATGTGGTTGATACTCAACGAGAATTTCCTGACTGGGAGACCCATCATCCCGACACTAAGGGAGAGAGATAAGGAAGTTGGCTCCAATAGTGCGCATTTTGAGGAATGCGGGGAGAGCAACTACTGCGATGATTGCTTGGAAGTTGCTTCAAAATGAGGGAGACGCGTTAGCCCGCGACCAAACGTGCCTCCAGAAGGACTCTAATCTTTGCTACCCCAGAAATTGGAGAAGATGTTTCTCGTTTGTGGAGAGCCGGGTGGGTTCTCTCATAAATTCCACTAATGAGAGTTTCCCCATGCGCCGGCACGCTAAGATATTTGACCACGAGTGACAAGGCTTCATTGTCCATCCCCACTTGGAGAGAGATATCTTGTGGGGTCAAAGATGAACGTGGGAATCTGGCAGCAGCGCTCATTTGATGCCGTCCTTTTGTTGGCTCATTCCAATGCGGAGGTGGGTTGGTTTTGTCTGTATTGGGCGGTGTGTGGGGACGACTCCAAAAGGCGTTCGCTAAAATCACATGATCAATATATCGACACAGTACATGCCGTATACATGTCATATGTAAGCCAGGAATAAGCTCGTCGTATACGAGAAACTTAATATACCTGACCAGTAGTGCACTCCAAATAAGCGCGTTATGGCTGGTGGAATCTAAAAGTGCGGAGATCTGTGGCGAGATAGTAGCGACTTATCGTCACGTGATTCAAACTGACATCCCACCGGCGCAAAGGCAATGTCATTGACTAGTGTGTAAGTAATATACAATATAGTTGATCGTCGAGAATAGATAAGAAGTCTAGGAACCGAGGTATACGCTAGCAAGTTTTCTCTGCGGAAAATTCCAGGTGGGTTGGATTAAGGCCATCTTCGGCCCCATATGGAGATTCAAATACCGATGTGTAGTCTTCTGCGGATAATTTAATCTCAACTGGCCCGGCAAAAGGCTATTCATAGGGTGAACATATGACAGGCAATGAAAATTAAGCTCTTGGGACCAAGGCCGCCATTTACTTCCAATCAGTGCCGTCGTAATCGAGTCGTCCGCCTAGAAACCCCAGCTCAGACTTGCCTTTAACCACTTCATCATTGATTGCAGAAAGCCCTTCGCTATTTTCGGACTCTCTGGTTACTGCTGTACAGAAACACACGAAGAGCATACGAAATGGCTGCCGGGTTGCAGTATCAATTCAGTAGTATCTGAAGTGTCATCATCGCCAGGTCTTGTGTCGCAGCCGCATTGTCTCATGATAGTAAAGTCGTTCCTTTACTGCGCCCTGTCTCCATTTTCGCAGTCCGTGCTCCGAATTGTATCTGTATGTCCGTTAATATGCTGATAAAGGGTCAATAAACAACAGGTCATCTCACCGCGCGTTTCTTCTCTTGAGACACAGAGTGCATTCCCAACTTCCACGCGAGGAGACGAAGTATTTTCTTCCCTGGTTCCAATGCTGGTTCAGCGGCGTCCAATGCCTCATCGGAGCCACCAAAGCCACATTTATCCCACACAGGACAGGCCAGTGACCATCTCACGAGATCCTCATCTAGATAGGGAAACCGGGCTTCTCGGCCCCAGTTTGAGATGGCCCGATCATCTCTGCCTAGGTTTCGCTTTCCAAGTCTACCCACATCCAGGTCCAGCTCTTCAATTAACCCTTCGAATCCACGCCTAGAAAATGATGTGGTGTGTCGGGTATACCCTCCAAAGAGCTCATCTGCGCCCAGGCCAGACAAAAGAACTCGAGCTTCTGTTGTGTAGTCTGTTGCAGCAACATTATCGTCAATGGATGCTTTCCCAGATCCTCGAGAAGCAAAATACAATGCACCTGCTATAGATAGGTCCATTTCAGTGTTGTGTGGGTATATAAGAGATATAACTTTGCTTCTGTGAGCCACGAATTCTTCGTATGGTATATTGGCCTAGATTCAATGTTAGAAGCATGAGGCATGAGGTGCAAGGTTATCGGATAGTTTACCTCCACAAAATTCCATTTCCGTCCGGGGCAGACTCGTCTCAGCTCCTTGAGCGCACTTCTCCCAGTCATTCTATCTGGGCAGGCTTCAAATGGACTGTCCACCTCAACAGGCGGACAAACAACTGGCAGAGCGTCGCCTAGTGGTGTTTCTTTGGCTACAGCCTCGTCATTAATGTCCAGCTGATCTCGTCCTTGTCGAACCTTTCGACGTAGCTTCACTTTGGGGGTTTGTTTTGATGCCAGAACAACTCGTGGGTTCTCGAAGGCCACATTAAGAAGGTCTATCTGTTCTTCCAAAGGCAGTATATCATGTGACATGCGCGCAAGTACTGCGCAGTCCAAACCGCCAGAGAAAAGAATGCCCAGCTTGACCTTGGCTGGCCCTTCAGAATTCGGAGGATCAGGGATGTTAAGTAGGCGTAGCCGCAGTGATTGTATCATATGTTGCTCAAGTAGCCTCACAGAATCGGACGACAAATTTAAAGACCATGGTATGGTGGGAACTACTTGGTTAAGAACACCAAGTGAAAGTGACTGAAATAGAAATCAGCTTTTGTTGGTTGCGGAACGTTGGCTGCACAGTTATACTGTCGACTTACAGGAGTAGCACCCTGGTTGTCACTTGGCACCCATGGGTATCTGTAGCAAGGAAACTGTTTGTTCCCCACGGATGATTCCTCTAGAAAAGTTAAACATGGGGCTATGGATCGTCTATCAAGTGCGGCCACATAGATCCCATCTGCCTCAACTTCTTTCCAAGAGCTGCCTGTTGAACCCGCAATGCTGGAAATCTGGATAGCATCGGAGGTATCTTCGGAATTGTATAACAGCGATCGTCTTCCAAGGCAGTCTCGCCCAAAATAGACAAGATGATGGATATTGTCAAAATAAACGAATGCAAAGGGACCAGAAATTTTTCTCAGAACATCGAGCACGCCATTGATGGACTCATCAACCGACCGTGAAGTAATGCTAGCATCAAGGAGGCTGATAATTGCCTCGCCATCATTACCGTCTACCACATCATTGCCAACTTTCCAGGCCTCTCCATTCCAGCACAAGACCGAGCCGGTTTTTGGAGTTGATAGTGGCTGGGCGGTTATCTGGCCGCCACGCAAAGAAAGCACGGTAGACGTAAATAGCAATGAGACGGTGTCACCATCTGTCGCCGTTTGTGCAACAGCTCTTAGAGTATGCGATAGATCTGGCCCCCTGTTGACAAGGTGTTGCAGTAGTTCAGGATTTGGACCTGGAGCTTCAGTTTTAGAAATGGACGTAAATATGCCACACATTTCTGTTGAATAGCCCGACAGAGGCCCTTACCATTAAGCTGAGAGGCACGTTTCACTCGAACCGTGCTGTTGTTCTTAGCAAATTTATTTCGCTTCGGGTTGGTGTTTTAAGGTTGGCGGTCTGATGTTCGTACCTCGCTAATTCAGACTCGTCATCTTCGTTGGGGTTCCACTCATGGGACTCCATCACTCCACCACTTGCGGCTCTTGAGCTTTTCAACATCTGGGAAGTGACAAATGCACAAACGCTGGCCCTGCACAATAAAAGAATACGAGGGGATACTTGTATAGTGAATGCTTATTATTCCTACCACTTCCGCCGCCTTACCTTCCTTGATCATCTAACATCAAGGACGACTCCCAAGGTACCTGCGCTCCTACCCCACCACAAACAGCTCTCCAGGTCCAACAATCTACTCTTGCCACGGCGGCCGGCAAATCCTGCATGTCTCCCACGAAACAGCAAGAAGGAGAAGCTGAACCGGACCGCGATCTTGAAAACAAGCCGAAGCTGGATGAGATAGACACTGTGGTCGGGGACCGCTCGGGCGCGAACGATGGCACTGTAGGAGTTGCGGGGGAGGAACTACACGGCGCAGGCAGCACGGCAGGCAGCACGGCAGGTCCGTCAGACACGGGCGATATTACTGAGAACACGATGGATGAAGCTGGGACAGCTAGTGTGTCTACTGGCGAGGCAGCATTGGAGAAAGCACCCGTGGAAAGCCATGAGGCTCAGCAGACCACACCCGACGCGCCAGCCACCGAAGACAAAACTGTCGGCCCAGATCCGATGGAGTCATCAACGGCAACGCTGAGGCCGCACCCTCCTTCAAATAGCGAATCTAGTACTACACAAGTTCCAACTAAAGACAATATGTTCCTCGAACCTACTCCACACCCACCGCACTCAGCTGTGCCCCCGACGTCTAACAGCGCGTCTACACCTCGGTCTGGTGCTGGGGAAAGCCCAGCCGACAGGTCGCCAACACGGTCAGATGCGGGATTCGATGAGAAGCCTTCTGCTAGCGAAGATGGGCGCGAAGGAGAATCCCGATCGGAGATACAGAGCATCATGGATCAGTTCAGCGCAGAGGGAGGCGGCCCGGGTGAAGAGGAGGTGATGTCTCCGCGATTCGAGCTCGCAGGACCATTACTTGGGTCTCAGATCCAGCATCCTCCCAGGAAGTCAAGCTTGGACCCCCTCAACCATGGAGTAATTAATCTATCCCAGGATTTAGAGAGCACTGATTTGGGGAAGGGCGTATCATCTCGGCGCGAAAGCAAAGATAGTGATATAGGCCCAGAAGTACCTCCCAAGCCTACCTCCATGTATGCCATGCCATCCATGCGCGCGTCTGAGGGTCACATCTCACAAATCGAATCTCCTGTTTCACCTCATGCTACGTCGTTGCATAGACCCCCGCCACCCGAACCGGAACCAGACCTTCCGTTTGATTTCCATAGATTTCTGGAGCAGCTGAGGCACCGTACCGCTGACCCAGTTGCCAAATTCCTGCGGTCGTTCTTGCAAGAATTTGGTAAGAAGCAGTGGATGGTGCATGAGCAAGTCAAGATTATAGGGGACTTCCTGGCATTCATCACAAATAAGATGGCCCAGTGTGAGATATGGAAAGAAGTTTCCGATGCGGAATTTGATAATGCTCGCGAGGGCATGGAAAAGCTTGTCATGAACAGACTATACACACAAACTTTTTCGCCAGCGATTCCCCCGCCACAGCCTATACCAGGGGCGAGGCCAAGGAGAAGGAACGGAGAGCGCCCATTAGGTCCCGGAAGGAGAGGCCAGCATCAAGAGGACGTAGAACGTGATGATATCCTGGCTCAAAAGGTTCGTATCTACGGGTGGGTGAAAGAAGAACACTTAGACATACCTCCTGTTGGGGAGAGTGGGAAGCGATTTTTAATACTGGCACAGCAAGGTAAATACAACTCTAAATCGATGCAGGGCGCGTAACTGACCAACGTATAGAATTACTTAAAATCAAGACGTACAGAGCACCACGAGATAAGATCATCTGTGTTCTCAACTGCTGCAAAGTCATTTTTGGTGAGTAGCTCAACAGAAGCATGCTTTCATTCAGCTAACTTTCTACTATAGGCCTACTGAAACATTCCAAATCTGATTCGTCAGCGGATTCATTTATGCCTTTATTGATTTACACGGTCCTGCAAGCAAATCCGGAGCATTTGGTATCTAATGTTCAATACATCCTACGTTTCCGAAACCAGGAGAAGCTTGGTGGAGAGGCGGGTTATTATCTATCTTCCTTGGTAAGGATATCTTAATTCGTCTATTTCAAATACTAACTTATTTTTGCAGCTGGGTGCCGTTCAGTTTATAGAAAATCTGGACCGTACAACATTAACAATATCCGACGAGGACTTCGAGAAGCATGTGGAGGCTGCAGTCTTCGCCATTGCTGAAAAACACCGCATAGATGAGGCTGACGCACCTCCAACACCTACCCAGCAGCTTTCCGAGAAGTCTGGGCAGGCTTCATCGGAGCCAAATATTAGGAAATCCTCTGAAGGCGAATCCTCACAGCCGAGAAAATCGACGTCATCTTTTGAATCTAACAATGCTGATGGCGGCGACGAGAAAGCGGCCATGAGTGGACTATTGCGGTCCATCCAAAGACCCCTGTCTTCCATTGGACGTATTTTCGCTGATGACAGCTCTGGGGGTCAAAGTAGCCCTAGCAGGGCCCCTACAAGCGGCAATACATTGAGACTATCACCAGCGCCAAGAAATGCAGAGAGGCCCATAAGCCCGCAGAGACTTGTTGAACCGACCCGTGATACTATTGACAGAAACCATCTGCGTGCTGAAAATGCGGCAGTGCGGCAGGCAAGTGTCGAAGCAGCCCAAGCACAGCACTTGCAAAGGGCAGAGCACGAAAATGTTGTTGAGACACTTTCTGGGATGTTCCCAGATCTTGACAAGGAACTCATCAGCGACGTAGTAGCTCAGAAGAACGGAAGGTATATTCCCCGCAACCAATGCTCTTTCCGCGCGTACTAATGATGCCTAGGGTTGGCCTTGCGGTCGATGCATGCTTGGCACTCAGCTCGTAGTTTCATCAGATATATAATATTTACTCGAAGATACCCCACGTTGGTACTGGTACCGCAGCCAGAGATGATTACGGCTACAGAGCATTACCGATTTGAGCGTGCATAGCGTTGGTTTGTTTGGCATATATACCTAGGTCTCTGATTAAAGTCTTGTACCTCTCACGGTTTCATTAAAGATATATGAATGATAATTTGGAGCCGATGGCCTTCTATTCAAGAAAGGGGTGTACCTTCTTTTCGTGTGGCTGGCGAACCTATTCACATGCACCTGTAAGCAATACCTTGCCACATTAACTACACAGCTAAGTAGATTTAGCTTATGTGCAATAAACCATTATAAGCTATATCCCATCCAGTCATTCCTGCCAATACCAATAGCAAACATGTAGTAGCACTACTTTACGCCAGGAATGGAAGGAACGCCACTGTTTATAAAAGGGTTGCTCTTGCTTGCAAGACGACCACTCGGAGCATATAGGCTCCATCTTAGAGCTGCAAGAGAAAGCACTCCTTCAAAACATTACGATTACGAGGCATTATATCCTTAAAGAGTATTGATTCAAGAAACATCTTAGACAACATGGCTGACAAGTCGGACGACAATTCCAGAAGCCCACCTCCCACAGCGCCACCTTCCACAGAGCCACCTCCCACTCCAGGACCCTCGGGGCCCAGAAGCCAGACATATGGCACTGAGGCTTCAGGATCGCCGTCTCCGCCTGATACAGGTCACGATATGGCCCGCAATAAGTACGTATAGCTCTGCAGAGCTTGGCACTGCTCAGCAGAGTATGTCTTATATAATTTTTTATTTATCTTCCGAATATTCTCTATGAAAGATCACTTCGCTGGCAGCGGCCCATTCACGTCGAACGCATATTGTGGCATAGAAGGATACTAATGACCATGCTCCCATAGACACTGGCGCTATATCTATAGCTATAATGGCGCTTGGTCTCAGGCGCCTTATGGAGAACTCGAAGCTTTGGCAAAGAGCAACTGGGCATCGCCTCGACCCCGAGCCATTGACCCCGCCCTCTTCTTTGACTTGGTGACGATCCGGAAGCTGGCTGAAGAAGCCTGCGACATTTCAGTACGGGCAACGGCTGGAATTGCCACATCGGCCCTCTCAAGCCCGTTCACCATCGCAAAAAGCCTCAGAGGGAGTGGCGTACAAGCGCTAGGGCTGGGATCATTTGGACCTGGAACCGGTGGGCAACTGAGCGCAGAACGGAAATTTCGAATGCGAGAACTGGCTACGCAGAAACTCTCGAAGGCATATCATCTCGATGAGTTAGCATCCAGTATTGTGACCATGCAAGGAGCATCTGTCCTTGAAAAAGTTGCGGGATTAGTAATTGAGTCTCCTCGGGAGAATGTGGACCGTCTCGATGGAAAGTATGTGCACTTTTTCCACGAAAAGACAAATGCCGAAGATATGAAGAAGCCCGAGGCGTTAACATTAATCAACGAGGTCATAAATGGACGGCATATGTCAGCTGAGCCATTGCGTACAAGGGCCGTTGCTAAGATGCACCAAGAGAAGTTCGCAGAGGCCATAGAGGATCTAACCATAGCGTTGCAGATCTGCAGGTGCCAGCAGAGTATGCACAGGCCCGAGCCTCAAGCATCACAGAATACTGCGAACGACTCTTCGAAACGTAAGGAGAAGAAGCTAGACGATAATGACTATCCTAGTAGTCTAGAGACTCAGTTGCTGTTCCATAGGGCTGGCGCATACCTTGACCTAGCCTGCCAAACTGTTGAAAAAGCACTTCCTCCAAAAGGTCAAAGTCAGAGCAGTTCAAAGGGAGCGAGCAATGAGAGCGACCCTGGAGGCCCAAGCGTCGGAGGGGATCCAGAAGCAATAGAGCGGGAGAAACGGTGCAAGTCGGTGAAAGAAAACGCAAAACGAGCTCTTCGTGATTATATGGCATTTCTCTCACAATTGGATTTCACACTAGAACTTGACGCAAGGCATAAGGAAGCTTTCGATCGCAGGGTTTATCAAGCTGCAGTTGGAATTAAGTTACCCAGGGCCCCTTCGTCGGGAATCCCACTTCCAGTGGCCCACCAGATATCTAGCCTCTTCTCCGCAACTCCACCAATTGGTCTTCCATCAAATCCCCAGACGGGTATCTTGATTGAACACTTTTCAGCCCCCGAAAATGCATCTGGCACTTCTGCTCTCCACGAAACTGCTCAGCAACTTCTAGACAGTACTAATAAACGTGAGTCACTCACGTATCATCCTCTTCTGATAGAAGCATTACACTGCCTACTTCTCTGCCACGTTCTTATGCAGACCTCTATCCGTGAGTTGCACCTCCACGCTCACATGGCTGCACGCCTCATCCGCAGCTGCGATGGATATCCGGTTTTTGATATCCCTCGGCAGGTGCCGAGCCGCGAAGATTGGGTCGAAGTCCTGAGCCAAGAGGGCGATAGATTCGCTCTTGGTGCAACCTGGGATGTCTTATGCAGACCCAGGTTGTACAGGAGGGGAGGCGTCCCACCAATTTTTCACGAGAAGGGCGGGGACATTAAAGAGACCGAAGACGAGAAGAGGGAGAGGCTGCACAAGACGGCTGTTTTGGAATCGCTGGCGGACAAGGGTGTAACTGATGAGGAGACTTTCAAGAAGGCCCTCGCAGCAAGGCAGAAGCGAAAAAGAGAAGAGGAGAGGAAAAGTATGGGGAAATCGGATGAACATAAGGATGGTGCATCAAAAAATAAAGCACGGGACGAAGCGCACGGCGTGAGTTCGATTCGAGCACGCAATATTGTAAGATGGATCCGGGAAGCGCCTGTAATAATCAATACAGGGACGAGGAGGCGGCGTAAGGGAACGAGGGGTCGTGGGAGTACTAGGGGCCGGAGTGGGTTGAGCAGCTCCATCGGCGGTTTGAGTGTTACTGATGAGAGGTCTGTCGACACTCCCGAGGAACTCAACTAAACGTTCATGCATTTGAGCGATAAGATTCTTATAAGTAGTACAGTGATATTCAAATCACACAGCGTAAACAGCGAAGCATTGGAAAATCAGTCAATCGAACTCATTACTAGGATCCACGGGGAAAAGCGTGTTCATATTCTTCATCAAGTTTGCCCAGACGCTATGTATCACGTAGACCGCATAATCCCCGCAAAGAAGCTATCACTATGAACCTTGAATATTTCCCCCAAAAAACAAACGGATACATCTTGACAACTAGAAAGAGAACTTTTGCCCCAAGAGAGCGATAACGCCATGCCCGGATATAAAACAGAGACTCTTCGGGGGATGTGGGGACCCCGACGATGAAGTTATGTAGTATTAATGGCAGATTTAGAGTACGACAAGCGGTGGGTTTACTTGTGAAGACCGCAAGTACGCTCGCTCATGAGTTTCCTACGCTCCTTGTCACGGCCTGCCAAATTAATTAGTATAAGTTACGAGTATGAGGGGTTATGGGCTGTCATGGTATGTGCTTACTTTCGTCATATACAAGGAACTCGTGTAGGCCAGCTCCTGTGGGCACCATCGGTAAGACGGGGACCTTCTTATCCGTAACAATTTCCAAGAAGGCTGGTCCATCGGACTCTATGAGCCACTTGAGGCTGTCAACAACATCCTCTGGCTTCTCGCACTTCCGTGCCTGGACACCCATAGCATCCGCCAACTTGATAAAGTTGGGGTTCTGCTGATGGGTGTGTGCGTATCTATCCTCGTAGAAGAGGTTTTGCCATTGGGTGACCATGCCCTGCTCCTCGTTGTTTAGAACGATGATCTTGACGCCAATGTTGAACTGATGGGCAGTGGACATCTCGGTCAAAGTCATGTTGAACGAGGCGTCACCATCAATGTCAATAACCAAGGCGTCTGGGCGAGCAACCTTTGCGCCAATAGCGGCGGGGAGACCGAAACCCATCGTGCCGAGACCGCCGGAGGTGATCATGGTGCGTGGGTGTCTCCAGCGGAAATGCTGGGCAGTCCACATCTGATGCTGGCCAACACCAGTGGTGATGATAGTGGTCTCTTTGCGGTGGGCTGTCAGCTTCGAGAGCTCCTCGATGACGGTCTGCGGCTTAATCATGCCATTTTCTCCAGACCTCTCGTACAACGAGAGAGGGAACTTCTTCTTCCACGCATTGATCTGGCCGAACCACTCTGAGCGATCCTCCATTGTCTTGACGTTAACGAATGGGAGGAGCTTGGCAATATTCGCTGCTGCGTCACCAATAACGGCCTCCGTAGCCTGAACAACCTTGTTGATGTTCTTTGGCATGATATCAAAGTGGATAATTCCACCACGGCCCTCTGTAGCAGCAAGTTTTGCCTGAGGGGCGAATTTGGGAACGTTGAGGGTTACACGGTCGTCAAATCTTGCGCCGAGGGCAATGATAAGATCTGACTCCTGCATCGACATATTTGCGTATGCAGATCCGTGCATACCCAGCATGTGGAGAGACTTCTCATCAAGCTCATCAAAGCCACCTAGTCCTTGGAGGGTGGTTGTCACTGGGATAGAGGCCTTATCCGCAAGCTCCTTGAGCAGCTTTGGGCCCTCAGGGAGTGCAAGAATACCTTGCCCAGCGTAGATCACAGGCTTCTTCGCAATGTTGATCAAGTCTCCGACGCGCTTGATGGTAGCTTGGATTTGCTTCTGGGTGATCTCTCCTGCCG
The DNA here is from genome assembly GCA_000750745.1 of Pseudogymnoascus sp. VKM F-4281 (FW-2241). Classification (NCBI taxonomy): domain Eukaryota; kingdom Fungi; phylum Ascomycota; class Leotiomycetes; order Thelebolales; family Thelebolaceae; genus Pseudogymnoascus; species Pseudogymnoascus sp. VKM F-4281 (FW-2241). The sequence continues at coordinate 16,718 of JPJV01001084.1, forward strand.
CTTTGGAAGCTGCACTCGGTGACACTGGGAGAGTGCTGATCATCGGGATAGCCTTTCTCAGGATCGATGCAGTAACATCCTTTGGTAAATCGACAAGAACTGGCCCAGGGCGTCCGCTTGTGGCAATTTCAAAGGCCTCCTTAATTCTCCTGGGGAGGTCGGCCACGTTTCTCACCATAACATTCCACTTGGTGCAAGATCTTGAGATTCCAATGACATCGGCTTCTTGGAAAGCGTCACTTCCAATGGACGTCGTAGCGACCTGGCCGCAGAATACCACCATCGGTGTACCATCTGAAAGAGCGTCTTGCATAGGTGTTATCACATTGGTGGCACCGGGACCAGACGTCACCAGAACAACACCCGGCTTTCCACATGCGCGAGCATATCCTTCCGCCATATGCCCAGCGCCTTGCTCGTGTTTCGGTAAGATAAATTCGAAATGTTTTGAGTTGTAGATGGCATCAAATACGGGGAGAATAGCGCCGCCAGGGTAGCCAACTATATTCACAGTCAATACTGAAGTTTGGGACAGTTATTCAAGCAACTTACAAACATGCTTCACGCCTTGCCTTAGCATCATTTCGTGGAAGATTTCTCCTCCGCTCATCCCAATAAACCTGTCATCTCTATCAGCCTTGTCTAATTTGGAGGCACTAGTGCGACCTACGACTCATCCATCTCGGGTTGCCGCGCATTCTGGAGAGGTTGTGGCTCATTTTGAGGAGGAGTTGTGTTGAATGTTGAAGCCGGGGGTTCTCTTATTTGCCTATAAGATTAGAACATTAGTATCGGTCAATCAGGGTGGAATTGAGGAGGGCCTACGACGAAGCAGCCGCGGTTGTGGCTTGTGATCTGGTTGTAGCCGGAGTCTTTTTCGGTGCCGAAATCACTTTTGCTGCAGAGGAAGTTGAAAAAGGTTTTGATGTTCGGGTTGACGCCTTCACCAAATTGCGGACGGCTGTCCGCGCTGGTTGTGATCGGAGCATCGTGAGGTTATAGAGAGAGAGTCGGCCAAAGTCGGCGAATGAAAAAAAAGAGATCGAGGTCGTGAGGCGACTTTTAAGGGCCCTGTAAAGCTAACACCAGGTACAGCTAAAGAAGAGCTGTCCTTGTGTCCTGTTCCACTATGGTGTTGTCTCGATATGGCGGTGACAACGAGGTTTGGCAAACACGCAATGACTTGTTATGCAAGAGACAATTGTAGAGTCATCCATGAATATAGCCAGAACAAGAGGACGACGGGAACAAATCACGTGCACACGATATGTTTTGTGAGAATTACAGAGATAAAATGGAGATTGGCCAATTAGAATGTGGGGATTGACGTGGAGATCTCCGACCTCGGCGGGGAATAGGCGGGGAGTGAGTCAGGTGACAGAGGGTGATCATAGCTCCAGTTTAAAATGTATTTTGTCCTACTTGTCCCTGAAGTTGAAACAAACTGTCACGGTAAGAGAATATACAGGCTGCATAGATTGCATGCTATTATAGATTATATGCCCCTGTATACTCTATCTATATTTGCTTTGTTTACTCGTGGCCGGCATATATTCGGACTATATGGAGCATAAAATACAGTATCTCCCCCCGAGGGTGCGGGGAGTGCGGAGTTTTGGCCCAAACAGTGGACATACGAAGCTCTAATTGGTGGTGGAACTCAGGGTCCGCATTTTGCGTTGACGGCCTCATTGCGGCAGAAATAATGTGCCCTACTCTATGCTACGAGTCTGGTAACGCTTCCTATACTACGTCCTGGCCAGGAAGATTTTTATCATCCAAAAGTCTTTCCTTTCATCTCTCTTTCTGTCAACTAATTTCTATCATTTCTATCCGCAGCTGTGCTTGACAGTCGACAAGATTTTCAGGCATTGAATATCAGCAGTCTTATCGCTGAGAGTCGTCTTATCCAACACACCAAACGAACCCCTCATTTAATTTTACCTCCAACCTTGGAACACTCTACTTCGTAACGCCATTTATACTCTCGATATGGCCGGCACAGTTCCAGTCGTTGCCTCGTTGGACGGCATTTATACTCAAGATGCAGTATCGTCGCAGACGAAGCGATGGGGCCAGCTGCTCAGCACCTTCGAGTCCACATACAAGCACCCCGCATCCTTCGTATCCCGTTCACCTGGACGTGTCAACATAATCGGCGAGCACATCGACTACTCCCTCTACCCGGTCGTGCCTATGGCAATTACATCAGACGCCATTTTCGCTGTCTCCTGCCCCGATGACTCCGCCTCGGCGTCCTCCAACACATTCAAAATCCGCATATCGAACGTAGAGGCTGAGAAATTCCCCGCACACGAATTCGACATCCCATTTGATACTGTCGATATCGACTCAAAAGTCCACGAGTGGACAAACTACTTCAAGTGCGGGCTTAAGGGTGCCTTGCAACTACTTAAGAAAACACATGGCGAGGGATTCCGCCCGAAGAGCATGAACGTGCTGATGGATGGTTCGATTCCAGCTGGTGGCGGACTTAGCAGCAGTGCTGCATTCGTCAGCGGCAGCGCTTTGGCGGTTATGGTCGCCAATGGTGTCAAGGACGTTAGCAAAATGGATTTGACCGAGATTGCCATCGTGGCCGAGCGAGAGGTGGGTGTCAACTCTGGTGGCATGGACCAGTCTGCCTCCGTCCTCTCCCTCCGAGGCAGCGCGCTCTACGTCTCCTTTGTGCCAACGCTCTCAGCACGCCCGGTCCAGTTCCCAAGCACGAACCCGGAACTTGCCTTCCTGATCGCCCAATCATTTGTGCAATCAGACAAGCATGTCACTGGTCCCGTCTGCTACAACCTCCGTGTCGTCGAGTGCTCTCTAGCTGCAGCCTACCTCCACGCCCTCTTAAACGAGACAAAGGAGCCTCTTCCAGCAGACTCTGGGCCCCTGGGTATCAGCTTGTACGGTTTCCAGAAGGCATACTTCACCAAGCGTAACTCCTCGGCGTCAATCAACGAGCAGCTGCCCGAGCTGGTCGAGTTGGTGAAGTCCACCTTCACAAAGGAAGAGGGCTATACTCGCGAAGAAATCGCAAAGGTCATCGGCATGACCGTCCCAGAGCTTGAGCAACGATTCGAATCTACCTTCCCTGTCCGTGCGGAGACTTTCAAGCTGCGCCAGCGCGCTCTCCATGTATTCTCGGAGGCTCTGCGTGTTTCTAAGTTCATTAAAATGCTCGAACAACCGGCTGGAGAGCTTGAGCGCGATGCTTCGGGTTCCACGGAGAGCTATAACCGTAAGCTCGGCGACATCATGAATGAGACGCAGGATAGCTGCAGGGACCTATATGAGTGCAGTTGCCCTGAGCTGGACGAGCTGTGTACCATTGCAAGGAAAGCGGGAGGTTATGGGAGCAGGTTGACCGGTGCAGGCTGGGGTGGCTGCAGTGTGCATCTTGTCCCCGCTGACAAGGTAGAGGCAGTTAAAGAGGCGTGGGAGAAGGAATATTATAGCAAGAGACAGTTGACTGCGGAGCAGAAGGAGGGTGCTGTAGTTGTCAGCAGGCCAGGCAGCGGCAGTGCCGTATTTCTGGTGAAGAATGGAGGCTTGTAGATATTATACATACGCACATATTATCTACCACTGTTATCTCCATCATTCTCTCCATTTCCTCATATATACAGGTCTCAAATATCTGACCCTTAAGCGATTTTTTTTGGCTTGCAGGCTTCCAGCTGTTGCCTGGCTTTATTCGATCATTCGGTCTCGACGTGCATATTACAAGACGATTACAAAATGCAGCGGCATGGAACGCTCATGCTGGATGCCGCTCGGTCTCACAAGTGCCTACGATGAAGATAATTATGCTATTATGCTAGGCATTGTTAAATTCGTTTCATTTTCTCACTTCGCCGTATTTATACCATGTAAGTCCTAGGCCATACAAGAATATTCTGCATTCTTTTCTCTCTATCCATAAGACTCCTCTGTGAGAATGGAGATGATTCCATGTAGTTTCTGGGCTAGTCTGGCCTCGTTTGTCTTGCGGTATATATATCATTGTCAGATCTCATTCTTAGGCCATCGACAGACCAGGAGCTTTCAAAAACAAGCTTACTTTACAGAAGAAAAGATTTATAGTAAGTGACAGACCTATTCCCAAAATCCGGTTCAATATGCATCGCCTGTAAAGGGGTCAGGATAAAATATGCAGTCTAACAGTTGCAGTTCAAGTGCTCCAAGTCTTGTCAGCGACGATGGCCCCCGCGGACATCCCTTCAATACCACCAGCCAAAAATCCAAAGACGTTGAAGATATTCAAGTTCTTCACCAAACTCCCCAGCGAAATCCGAATCATGATCTGGACCCTCTGCTTGCCTGGTCCGCGGGTCGTCGTCGTCAGGATGCGTCGAAAGTCCATCCCTACATTGACAGGAGAAATATTAGACGTCGGTCGGTTTGTCAGCTCAGTCGACCACCCCGTCCACCTGCACGTGTGCTCAGAGTCCCGCCAATTGGCCCGACAACACTATAAGCTCTCGTTTCCAAAGAATACAAATACGGAGTGGTCACCGGCTCAGATCTATATCGACTTCTCCATCGACACCATCTGGTTCGACAATCTGCGCTACTTTCCGAGCGTGCCGTTCGCAAACTCACCAAAATCGATTCCCAAAGCCGAGTTCGCGAAGATCAAACACCTCGCTATGCGGCACCAAGTGGATCGTTTGGTGTTGGACAGTACGAAGCTGTTCAATCCAAAGTACTTTCCGGCGCTTGAGACTATATATGTGGTTGACACTGAGTTGCAACCCCACCCGGTCGTATTGGATGCTGGACACCTCTGTGACAGTAGGGATCTGGCCAAAGTGTGGGAGAAGGAGAAGAAATGCCCTGTTGCCTACTTCACAAAAGTGAATGAGATACCCGAGTTGTCACAGAAGTTTATTTGATAGAGTAGCCCTGGGGGTTTCGAGAGCTCCGATATTGGACATGTGGAGGAGATATCATTCATAGAGAGTTGTATCATCCGCCTGTCTTTCACATATAAGATATACAAATTCTATATATGCAATATAAAGCTCAATTCATTCCTGGACCTACTTTCTGGCGCTCAACTTTTGCAATGCATTCATTTCGCAACTGCGGCTGGTTAAACTCTAGCGAAAAATAGTCTTCTGTTCTCATAATCGTTTGCTTATTTCCTCTTGGTTTTGTCTCCACCTCCCCCTGGCTTCGCCTTCGCTTCCCCCTAGATTTAGGGGACATATTATCGTGTAACTCCACTGACTCATGAAGCCATGCTTTATAAGTGGAAGGAACGAACGGGGGGAGAAGACGGGAAGGCAATAAGGGAAGGAACGAGCTTGAAGGAACGAACTGAGAAGGAACGAGAGAGGGAAAGAACGAAAGAGGGAAAGAACGAAGGAAAGAGGAGCTAGGGAAGGAGCGAGGGAAAGAACGAAGGAAGGAACGAGGGAAGGAACAAAGTGAGGATTAAAAGTACTAAAACAAGAAATGTCGAATGCAGGCTTTAGATCCCTTTCTTAGACAATAAATTACTGGCCAACATCCATAACTTCCATCACAGCACAGCAACACCATCACCCGGCTCGTCCAGCTAGCTGTGGGGATTTGTGGAGTACACGGAGGTTCCACAGGATCCCGATAGCAGCAGTTGGTGAGGGGGGGGTTTATATCATTCCTCTCCTGCTATCCTCCACGCACCATCAGTACAGCCTGTCGCCACGAAGTTACGCGGTGGCTCAATGCAGGAAGAACTCTTCAGCTTGGAGAGTTTTTGCGCTGGCAGGGACTCAAACAAGCCCGTAGACAGTGCTACTGTTGGTCTTGTTGGCTATCTTCTTGTTGCTATTTTGCTCTCGTTGTCGGTACCCTTTCTCACCATTCGACTCCTGTTGTTGACCCCTTTCTCGCCGTTCCATGCCGTCAATGGTGGCTAGTTTGCTAATAACCTGTACAGTATCTACAGAGGAGGTTGTAAGCCCCGCAACTTGGCCTAATTCTTCCTGTTCCATATGCTCGGATGTAAATGCGTTTCTGCCATACTGTCGGCCATAGCCTTTACGGGGATATTATTCAAAAATTGCCCGAAATTCTACCCTCCCACATATTAATAATAAAATTAATACATAGCCCATCCGCCACTAGCACTCAAAACCTGCCCAGTAACCCATCTACTCCCCTCGCTCGCCATCCACGACACAATCTGCGTAATATCATCAACGGTACCAATCCGATTTTGAACCGGAGTTGTCGTCTTCTGCATCTCAATCGTCTCCTTAGGAATATTATCCATTAGCTCCGTCTGTACTGGACCTGGGCTAACACAATTTACTGTGTGTCCCTGAGCCCCGAGTTCAGCCGCCCAGCACCGCGTCAGACCTTCCAGCGCCGCCTTTGAGGAGCAGTACACGGAGAGGTTCTTGAAACCGGCACGCGCGCCGACGGAGCTGATATTGATTATGCGGCCAGGGGCGCGGAGGTGGGGGAGCACGGCTTGCGTTAGGAGGAGCGGTGCTCGGACGTTGAGGTCGTAAACATACGAGAAGTCCGACGTGGTGATGTCTTGAAGGGGCTTGACGAGCTCGACGCCGGCGTTGTTGACGAGAATGTCGACTTGGGGACCGAATCTGGCGAGGGTGGCATCAACGATTGCTTGGGCAGCGGATGTTTGGCGCAGGTCAGCCTGGATCCCAATTGCACTCGCGCCATTGTCTAGATCATTGATCTGAGCGATGAGCTCATCTACACCTTTTGAGCTACCTGGAGACGTGTATGTGATGACTATCTATATGCGATGGGTCAGCATTAATTGTGCAAAAGGGTATTTGATTGAATATCACCTTCGCACCGTGACGAGCTAGTTCAAGTGCTATTCCTGCCCCAATACCTCGAGATGCACCAGTGACTATAGCAATTTTGTTTGCCAAGGATAGGGGTTCCGTCTCATACCTTGTATTAGAAGCCATGATATCGATGCTTTCGCCGGCACAGCGTTGAGGATACAATATTCAAATCTTCGAGCTTTCGATTTTGATTATAAAATGGATGGCAGCCCGTGATGCATCAACTATATATATACTATTGGATCCGTAGTCGGATTTTCGGATTTGCTCCTTATCTCCATAACTCTGCATCATCTCACAGGATGATGCTTACAGGCTTGGAACAACATTCTCTGTCCACATAAGGTACGTAGTGTGGCGCCGCTAGCGCTGCTAGACACAACAATACCGATTGCTAAGACAATAAATAGTGTTCAGGTAAAAATGCTTCAGAGGTTGTATCAAGGCTGACATCACAACAGCCAACGCCTTCAAAAATTTTATTTCCTTCGCGACCTTTTCTGTACGAAGCTTCAAGACAGCCCTGTTTTGCTTTGATACATTTCTTCGTAGTCGAGTCAGCTATACTACTCGTCGCTGCTGTAGCGATATAACATTCCAGCTTCGGATACGACTGGTATATATGTCGCAATTACTCACTATAGCTTCCTTGGCATCATCGCATACCCGGGTGTGTCAAACTTTGAACTTCCCAGTCTCATTGGCTACAATGACGTCTCCAAAGTATACCTTGTAGAAGTTCGGGACTTCAATATACATACATAGCGCTGACTTCCTTCTCCAGAATACCGTCTCCGTGCTTTGCAGAACTCAATGTTCACACCAAGCGTTGCGCATAAAATTGTTTGAGCTCGCCACATCCCAGAACCTAACCGATGAGCTCGTCGTTGGCAAACTGCTCTTGTCTAAGACTCCGGTTCTAGACTGCAGCACATGGGATGTGAAGCTCTGCCTTTTTGTCACACTCGCACTGTGATTCAAGTGAGAAGACACCGAGGCGGATGGTAGCAGCGCCTCCATGAACTCCTTCCTACCTTCAATGACCGCACAACTACGAGTATAGCTTGCTAAGATACGCGTTAGATATGTGTGTAAGCCCTCGGGTCTCCCCAAGTCCTCAAACTCGCCCAATGTAAGGCAGCCTTTGACGGCGAGTTTCATTGACTTTCCCGGTGCTTTAGTGGAGAACAGGAGGGGTAGATGTGATCGGAAAACCAGAGACGATCGATGTTCAATATGCTCCGTCTACAGGGCAATCTACGCCATTTCAAGACGCCTTACGGATGCAATTATCGAGGGTCACTTGAGGTGTGCGTACTGGCCATGCCTACCAGTCTAACATTGTCAGGACAAATAGGCGACGACGTCTCCCTTTCTCACCGCGCGCTCACCTCCTGTTGTTGTCGACCCATTCACTACTGTCACCGGGTTTTACTCCGGCCGTGGCCAAGTGTTCACTGGTTTTTAATAAAAATATATATCCTCACAAAACCAAGTCAAGCTGGTTTACTGTGGGAGTCCCTGTGGCTGTTTCGTTGGGTTGGAAAGGGGCACATGTAACGCACATGCCTTTGGTCTAGACTCGTACTTGCAGGTCCTTCTGGTGGCGAAAAGCGATTTGGTTAGCACAGTGTTGAGCTCTTGGCTTAGCGCAGCCTGAGCCCAGCGCTAAAAACCCATATAAACTCAATTAAACACAACCGTGCCCGACTCAAAAGGCTTAAAGGAAACTCCCGAACCCGCTGTGTCAGCCTCTTTTCCAATAGACTCGCTACGAATCGCTGAAATAGGTTCAATAAAGCAGCCTTCTAGTTGGATTAGTCAGCCGCAGCCAGTATCTAGCCTATGAAGCACCCCCGAAAAACAAATATATCTCGATTCGACCCTGGCACGTGAGTGAAATGCCAGGACAACACGGCAAATTCCTCAACTATCGATTTTAAGGCGTCGAGACTTGCAAACAAAGCAGCTGAAATGGGATGGTAATGACGGCTCACTCGTCGAGAGTGCCTATACCGTAGGTGCATTGGGCATCGGTTTGTTTTCCTATTGTCTGTTGTCGTAGGTGTCGTGGCGTCTTTGGAAACTTAAGTCGACGAGGATTCTCTTCTAATACTCTTCTCTTCTGTCCTCATTCAATTCTCTACTGTTTTCCCTTCACCCCGCAAACTCCAGCGTTGGCTCCCATCATGTTTCTCTCTTCGACTCTTCTCGCCGTCGCGCTTTCCACCCTCCTTGGCGAAAGCGCTGCCTCGATCCTTCCCCTTTCAAAGCGATGGGACAAAACCCTATGTACGGCCGACACATCAGGCGTGCCAATCCCCGATGCCGATAACTTCCAGCTCCCGCTAGAGAATCTCCGACAGGATATGTGCTGGGACCTATGCGTGGGAGATCAAGCGGCCTGCACCACCAAGACCAAGATCTGCTACGACTTCCGTGGCCCCAATCTGCTCTTCACCTACAACGCAATCAGTGGATACACATACACCGACGCCGACATCTGGCTGGGCCTGTCAGCGCCCGAGAGCACGACGCCAGCACCACAGTACACGACCAGCAATGGCTTCTGCACCGTTTCGGCCGATCAGACCACGGTCTCATGCAATATTCCATACGACACGATTGTTCCTGGCGGCGCCCTGCTCGACGTGCTAGCGGCAATGTGCCCGAATGGCGACCGCGAAGGCTACGTCTTGTACCTCTACACCAATGCGCAACTGGCCGGCGCCTCAGGCGCAGTCTCAGCCACTGGACGACTCTCCTGCACCGACTACCCAGCCTGCATGTCCTACCGTGACAACACATACTGGGTGCTCACCTACCGCTGCACCAAGTGCCCATACACGCCGCCGCCCCCTCCACCACCGCCAACAACCCAGTACTGCTCCGTCGGCACGGCCTTCGGTTACGGTAGCTCCCTGCTCTCCCCGGCCCTGAACTCCCTCGTCCCCAAGCCAAAGACCTGTAACCGCTGGGGCTGGTACGTGAAGCCTACCACTGCGCAGCTCAGCGCCGGAATCAGCGGCCCGCTCTACGTTGGCGCCGGTGGCAACGTCATTAGCAAGGCTACGGATGTCGGGACGTGGTCGGCGAAGTCGCAGGGTGCTGATGTCTTTGTCACGTATGCGCTCACCGGCCCGTATTATCTGGACCAGGTTCATGTTGATATCGGTTGCATGCCATTCCAGAAGTGTGCACCGGGGCAGTATGCATACAGCAACGAGGTGTTGGTTGGCGCGGGGAAGTCGACATTTACGACGCCGGCGGGCGCGTTGAAGGTGCCGACTTGTTCGACGGGGGTGTATCTTATTGTGCATGCGGCTGTTGATACAGTCGAGACAGTCCCGACTACGGGTCTGCCATCAACTTGCCATGCGCCACTGGCCATTTAGGTTGATGATGGTGTGGGACGAGAGTGAGAAGGGCCACTGTCCCCGAAGTCTAGGAGTCACAGGCTCTGTCGAATGGAAAGGGGAGGAAAAGTTATCATATTGCCGAAAGAAGACTATACTCTATAATTTATATACTTTACATTCTATATCCAAATGAAATTATTGCCCTACAGGGTGCGTAAAGCAGCAATCGCGCCGAACCAAATTCAGCAGTGAGAAGTGGTTATATTGTATAAACTATAAATATATATATATTTTAAAAACAACTGTACCACCATTATTTTTCCTTATAAAATAAAAAGACAACACCTAGGTAACCCTTCCCCTGTTAAATAAACAGCTTGCATAGCTATTAACTCCTAGGCCAACAGTTGGATTTTGTAGTATAATATAACATCACTCACCTCATGCCATCTCATGGTCCTCACCGGAGCGGACTTACAATTCCCCTCTCCTCGCAACCGCACAGTCACGTGACCACATCACCTCAAACCCAGCGCCAACAAACAGACCACCAAACCAACCAAACCCCATACCACAAGTACTCGTAGCAACCCCATCCCCATCGCAGCCTTCCCATGCGTACAAAACCCCCAGAGCCTCATCCAACCCCCCCCTCCAAACGCCCACGATCCCACAAACCAACCCCTCCCTCCTCACCGCCGTCCCGCAGCCCATCACAGCGTAACCAACCGGTGACGGTGACGGGGTTGACATACCTACAATCGGCGACATGTCACATCCGTCCCCCCAGGTCCGTGCGGCACGGATAAGGTTGGTTCCCCCATCATCTCGTCGGTCGGCGGTAATCACAAACGATAGCAATCTATCTGGGACGCGCGTGGGTGGCACGCAGCACACCGAACCCGGTGTACAAGCATTCCAGCGCTTGCTTGCTTGCTCCCTTGCAGGTAGGCAGGCAGGCAGGTAGGCAGGCAGGCAGGTAGGCAGGCAGGGCCGCGAGGGAAAGGAGGGGGG
>JPJV01001089.1:0-10613 GCA_000750745.1 Pseudogymnoascus sp. VKM F-4281 (FW-2241)
CCCCCCCCCCCGTCGGCCATCCCGCAGGCCCGTCTATCTATATCGCCTACCAACTGTCCATGTCGACAATGTGACGAGATATCCGACATCTTCATTATAGTGTCACCGCTGCAGCTGTCGCGTCACGAAGCAGTCATCACAGACCTATCGTCTTTTGTACCTTGGCTCCTTCTCCGGGTAACGATCGTCGTCACTTCCAACACCTCAACGCAGCTACCCACCCGGGCATCGTGAACCTACTACCTTCTCACAACCTCTTTTCGCAGCTTGACTCTCACCTCAGAGGCCATTACGGCCCTGTTAATACTCACCGCCTCCTCGTTTTAATCTCCAGCTTGAAGACCGACCCGGCAACATGGTGTCGGAAGAAACCTACGAACTCTGCCTCCCCATCCTCCGGGACTCAACGATCGAAGACGAAGACAAGACAGACAAGCTCGAGGAGCTTCTAAAGAAAGGGACGAGCCTCACTGGCAGCAACCTAGAAAATGCGATCCTAGATATCCTTTGGCGCCACCGCGAGAGCTCAACAAATACTTCTTCCCCTCCTTTAATGCGCCATACGGTCCTGAGACGGGCATCACCCGCTTCATGGCAAATACCCCGGGCAAATGGACCCTCTGCGAACTCGTCGCCCCGTCTCGGGGTCAGCCCGCTGGTGCCCCCGGGATTCGTCCCTGCGTCCTTCAACCGAAACAAACCATCGAGCATCAACTCGCCCTTCACCTCTCCTCGCCCATCGCCAAGGCTAAACTTCTCTAGCCCCGCCATACCTCATAGTCCTAGCCTCAATGCATACGAGTTCCCGACTGATACGGGCCCTACGCAAGATATATATGGTGACCTTGGGAGCGATAATGTCGATTGGATTGTCAACGATGATGCTGCTGCCGCTGCATCCTCGAATGCAAACGGTGCCCATAGCGGACTCAATGCTGCTGCTGCCGAGTTTGTACAGCCTCCCCAGCAGACAGATATGAGCCCTATGGATATGCTTCGCTCAGTCCTTGGCCCAACAAAGTCGGACGAGGAGCTCAAAGTGGCATTGGCGATGCATGGCTACGATCTCAGCGCAGCGATCGCTGCACTTATGGACGGGCAGACCACCGATGATGTTACACAGCAGAACCAGGCGAATGAAATTAAAGCCATCCTAATCGGCAAATCTATGACACCAGACCTCGCGAGACCGGTCACTCCTGCGGGCCAGCAGCGAAACGGTGTTGTCTGTAGGTTTTGGCTGTCGACTGGATCTTGCCTACGCGCGGATTGTCGGTTTAGCCACGACCTGAGTAACCATATCTGCAAGTAAGTGAACCCTTTAAATACCTTGGTTTTCATACTGACACTTTTGAAGGTACTGGGTGATGGGCAACTGCCTCGCCGGTGATACATGCATATTTTCCCACGATCCATCCCATTTCATGAACCGCCTAGCTCTGGACGGCAGTTGCACGCCACCGCTGCAAAATGCGCAGCCAAACATACAATTTCAGGACGCTAATAGCTTCCCATCGCTTCAACCTCCGACGCCAGATCAGTGGGGAAATTCGTATCAAACAGCAGCTTTTAACTACCCAAATATGGGCTTCACGCCCCCTACTGGTTTTAAGGCCCTTCAGGGTTACGCCAGCGATGGCTCGAATAACAACAGATCGAGACCAACAAGCCGCGCCAGAGATACTCCCGCAGCACCAGCTTTAGACGACAACGAAGCTTTCCCCTCTCTAGGCGCAGTCTCCACAAGAGGAGGCAAAAAGCACCACGGCAAGCGAGGCAACCACGCCAAGGAGCCACCCGCCCCAAGCTCCCTCGCCGAAGTCGTCAAGATGTCTCCCTCCCCTGGCGCCGGCGCCCTGCGCCAGGAAATCAAGAAGCTCGGCCGCAACGGCAGCTCTTCCAACATGCGCAACGGCGAGAACAGCACCACGGCCCAGGCGATCCCGAGCCCGCAACACGTGCCGTGGCTCGAGACGGGCGAGAAGGCGAATAAGGCGTACCTCAAGGCCAGATCGGATGCTATTAAGCACGGTGGCTTGAGGAATAAATTTTTACAGAGGTAAGGGGTCACCGCCCCGAATAGAATCAAAATTCCTTTGATTGTAATGCTAATACCCCAAAAGTGCCGCACAAGCATGGAACCGCAACGACGCCCGCGCCGCCAAAGCCCTCAGCCTGCGCGGCCAATCCGAAAACGACCTCATGCGCAAAGCGCACCGCGAAGCCGCGCGCGAACTCTACGAATCCCGCAACAAGCCCTCGGCCACCTCTTCCTCCACAGCAGAAGTGTACGTCGACCTGCACGGCCTGCACCCCGAAGAAGCCGTCGACTATCTGGAGAAGGTCCTCGTTGAGCACGCGTCGAGCGCGAAGCCCGTGTATGCCATTACGGGCACGGGACACCATTCCAAGAATGGGAAGGATAAGGTTGGGAAGGCCATTAGGGGGTTTCTGGGGGAATGGAGGTATGCGTATAGAGAGTTTTCGGTGCCGGGGGATCGGAATAATGTGGGTGGTATTCTTGGGATCGATGCGCGGAGCTTTGAGAGGAGGGAGGGAGCTAGTGCTGGGGTTGGTGCCGCTGCGGCTGCGGGTGCGGCTGGTGGTGCAGGAGGGGAGGGCCTGGGTGGCAAGGAAAATGGCGAGAAGGAGGTGCTGAAGGTGCAGCAGAAGCCGGAGGATCTGCTGGCGCAGGGGCATGAGATTGGGGATGGGAAGGTGAGGATGCTGGTGAGGGAGCCGCCGAAGGGACCGGCTGCTAGTAGGGCTCGATGAGGCACTATCTATCTATCTATGATGGTGGGGAGGGTTTGAAGGGGGATTGAAGAAGAATCAAATCAGTTAAAACTTTATTGTGTGTGTGGGAGAGAGGAGGGAGTGTGTGTGTGTGTGTGTATGTGTGGGTGTATGGGTGTATGGTTGGTTTTGACGTGACATGTTTTGATGTGCTTGATTCTGCGGTGTTCTGATACGCTTGATTTTGCGGTGTTGTGGGTGGATGAGAGGAGTATGATAAATATTTCTGATGTGATGTATCATCTCTTAAGAGTGCAATATACTTGCCATATTTACTCATATGAATCGCATGAACAGGGTGATATATCTAATAGTAATACACTACTAATCTACAAATCCGAATCTTAAGCTACCTACTATCGCGGAAGACTGCCGTGCCATCAACTTCACACTATTAAATCCAGAACAGAACGACCAAAGTCGGCGTGCAGAAAGTCGTTAACGAGATAAAATCGCCTTGCTACTGCAGGTTTTCACCCACCTTATCGTTCTTCCACTGCTGGTTACCAGCTCGACGTCCTCGCAAGCCTCAGAAGACTCAGATCGCCGATGAAGCTGATATTATTGCTGACTCAGGCTTGTCAGGCGATGCAAGCCAGATTGTCGTCGCAGAAGATGGTAAATCCCTACCGTAATCTGCACGGGGAAGGTGTGGAGAATCGAGATACATGAAAAGGCATACTGGGATTCACTTGTATTGAGAGGGGGATGACAAGAGCAGCTCTTAGATATCAAGACCAACCTAATATTCCCAATTTGAGACGTCCTTGTGTGTACATGACTTTGTCCAATTGCCCTTCAAATCTTCGTGTAATGTGTAATTTTGGCTCTTAGATGTCCCTAAGATCTTGTACATCACAACGACTTCCTCTCCTCCGCATCGGCAACCTTCGTCCCATTCTCCCCCATTGCAGCAAGTTTCTTCTCGATAACCTTGAAGCCGAACCAGCTTGGGTACAGGAAGGGGCGCAGGTCGAATCTGTTATCGTCTGGACTGTATTGCTCGGCGTGATCTGCACACTCGATTAGCTTTTCGCACATGGACAGGAACAAATGTGAAATAAAACTTACAGGATGGAGTTAAGGTTGTCATCTTGTGGCGGTTAATGCCGTAATTCCAGCTGGAGAGGGGATTAGTCGGATGGTAATACTGGAGGGGGAGAGAGAAAGAACGTACAAGAACCAGCGGACTTTGGTGTAGATTTCTTGCGGACCTAGAGAGAGGGGGAGTCAGTAATTGCTTCTTCGAGAGTGTCTCAGGAGTGAAGGAGGAATGATTCTCTATTTTCCGCAAAATAGAGAAAGTTCTGAAGCACATAAGATGAATCTTGATGAGAGAGGGTAGCCAGAATCAAAGAGCCCGTTATCACTTACTCAATTTATCGCTCCATTGATGGAGGAGCTTGCTCCACATGCCATAAGGGCCGAGCTTATCCACTTTGCGCATGCGGCCGTAAATTGTGAGTTCGTCGTATGTCATCCCCATATCGGCCTCTTTTTAACGGTTAGCGCTGCTAAAGAACATATGGAGAGGTGGGAGAGAAACAATGGCTCAACTTCGAGCACCTCCCCAAAAACGGCGCAGGATAAGGGCGGGAAAAGACTTACCGTCTGATTGTACGTAATCGGCGGTGATAGGCTCAAGTTCGGCAGTGGGCGGAGCAGCGATGAAGTCATGAAGAATAGGGAGATCGAAATTCGTGGCAGCCCAAAGAATAAAGCGTTTCAGATCCTGCTCTGCAAGTTCTCAGAGTCAGTATTGCTTAATCAATAAATATCTAGACATTTCGCGAGTTTCAATACTTATTTTGAATAACCCAGAACTCTGGAGATATTTTTTAAAGAAAAGGGGGGGGGATCAAAACTCGCGAAACGTAACGAATAAGGAAACGAAAACTCTGGGAATTTGCATACTCGCGATCCCGCCTATAGGATTAATATCTGCGGATGAACAGTCGTATTTTGTTAGGTATCCACGCAAACTCTCGTCTACATTAGCAGAGCCCAGAACAAGCAAGCCGCCCGGATTTTGGTTCTCTGGATTGTTCTTGTTCCGTCCGCGTACTGTTGGCAGGAGTTGCGCAAAGAGATAGCTTAGAACCATTCTTAGACGGGCTTGAATGTTTTGGAGAGCAAGATTTGAGGCAGGCGTGCCACCAAACATCTTGAATTTTGGTGTATAGGATGTGACCGTCGTGAAAAGTGTTGTAACAGCATAGTAGACCGTGTCGATATTGAGATCTAGATGACTAAGAAATACACGTTAGCGTTACAACTGAGGAGTTCCGAGAAACTGTTCCTCTTGTAGGGATACTTACTATGCTCCAATATCCTTTGCCAGCGCTTTTGCTCTTGATCGCGTATCCTTGCTACTATTTTCTGCCATGCCAAGGTATGCAGTGTGGAATAGTCTTGAAGCGACGTCCTGGGGCGAAGATGGGAGCCACTTTGAATCAGAGGGTTCTCCGACGATTTTGAGAAGGTCCTTGATGACTTGCGGATTCTTTCTCTCTAAGACGGCTTGGTATACTAGCCGACACCTATTTGTCAATCTGGTTAGTATACTAGTCGAGACAAGAAACATCAGGTAGAATCAAGTAATTTCTGGTGCAGATTTTACTGCAAAGGGAAAAGGGGGACATAAGGGAATGATGAACTAACATTGAATGCACTAACACGGCCGTGGCACAGGAATCCACGCCACCAGAAAGGGGAAGGAAAAATCCTCCGCTCGAAGATCTGCGCAAATAGTCCCAGAGCCAGCACGCGGGGCCATAAGCAATTTCCTCCTCTGGCAGGTGATATTTGATTGCGATTTCTGGGCTAGGCCTCACTCGAAGATCTACCTCCTCTGAGGCTGAGGACAGACTGAAGTTAACCTCGACACGTTCGTAGACGGGGCTTTTTGTGGCTCTGTTCGTCAAATACTGATTAGCACATATACTTTGAACTGTGAGAATTGTGTAGAATATCATGCTTGGAGTCACGTCAAGTATATACTATTCCGTCGAGACAAAGAGGTACAAAGAAAATTGACGTACTGAAGGGCTCGTGACTTTTGGGATCGATAGCTGCGAACCTCTTCGATATCTACGGTGGCAATTACCGTCTCAACATCGTTAAGACTGAATTGTGAGCCCTGCGCAACCTATAAGATTATCGTTAGCGGTGACGAGAATTGGCATAGTTATTTGTACTTACAATGCGTCCGTTGATAATTATCATTGCGCATCCATCATAATATAGTCTGTCACCATCGCAGCCTTGTTGGTTTGAATATCTGGAAATTCTCAGAGTTAGTATTGCCTATTGAAGAAATATCCATATGCTTCGCGAGTCTTTCATTCCTTTTTTAAATATTGAAAAACGCCCGAGGTATTCAAAGGGGGTCTGAAAACTCACGAAGAATACAAACAAGGGAATAAAATGCTCCGGGAATTTGCTCACAGATAGATACCACCAGACTTGAGCGTCTCTTGACGAATTAAGTCGATCCTCGTGTTCAACTTCCTGAGCTCATGATGTGACCCACTAGAATTCAACGTGATTTCAGAACCATCAAGACCGGCTCCAAGTGCAGGTGAAATCGGGGTAAATAGCTCTTCGCAGGTCTCGTTTGACATACACGAATCAAGGGTCGAGATGAGCGCGTCTCCAATTCGGCACTTCTTCTGGCCTGTGAGCTTCTGTACGCTTCTTGGCAGGTAAAAATCTTCCACAATTCTTTCTCCTTTCCAAGGAGAGAAGTATCTCATCTCTCGATAGTTTCCGTCATTGGCAAGACTTAATTTCGGTCTGATCAGAAGAATCTCTTGGTTCAAGCTAAGAATCCGGGCATTGTATTTGACGTTCTTATGCATAACTGGCATACCAATGTCCAGAAGGATATCCTTACTGCAAGTTCTCGAGTTAGTATTATTTGATTAAGAAGTATTTAGATGCTTCGCGAGTTCTAATGCCTTTTTTGAATGACCTAGAACTCCCGAGATATTCAAAATAGGCATTGAACCTTGCGAAGTATACAAATAAAGAAATAAATGCCCCAGGAATTTACATACCATATTGGGTCTTCGAGAATCGTTACGAGAGACTCCCATGAGTGCAAGTCTGTGTCAGACTCTAGAAAATGGTCGAGGCACTAAATCATAGTTAGCAATTGCAAAGTTACCGACGCAGTCTTTGAAATGGCAGTTTCATTATCTCAGCGCACCACGACAATAATCGATGGTGATCCACTAGCCTCTTCCTCGTGCCTCGCTCCAGCAGTGGGCTCAGATAGAATATCATGGCTTTTCCCATACCAATAAGACCGTGTACCATTTCCACATTTTTTTTTGCTCCTACACGAAGTTTGAATCGTGTATAGCTCTTTTTGAATGGAAACTAAACCGGACATACTAGGCGAACTCTCTGCCAGAGCTAGACGCGAAAAGCTTCTCTGAAACAGCATAAAAAAGACAATTACATACGCCATATCCAGTAATTTCGAGTTCAGGGCCTATGCGGAGCGAAGCGCCGCCGGCTTTGGCTTCCTTGATGGATTGTAGAATACGTTGGGCATTTCCTTCAAAGTCAAGGGCCCACTGATTCAGGGAGCTATATTACAGTCAGTCCTCAATTATCCAGCGAAGAAGGCAGCGAGGATGCAAACCAAGTTGCCAGGGTCACGAGATGACCCATATTTTACTTTTGATGGTGGCGATTGAAGGTTAGAAATGCAAATGATTATGCTAGACAATTTGGAATGGAAAGAAGGTTGTACGCTAGTGGCTGTTGAGTCATACGTCATACAGTACGGCGCCATAAGTATCCGTACGGGTCTGTGCTCAAATTGCAGTAAACGCGCGTGTATTTTTTGTATGGGTTTGAGAACACTACCAAGGAAAAACTAATTAAACCTTCCAAAACGATGGACAATGAAAAAACGGCCATTCCCCTCTTCTACCAAACAATGTGAATGTACTCTGTATCAAAAAACCCACCCCGTAGGTACTCGTGCTGCCCAAAAGTCTGTGGACGGTCCGAGCCATTTGGTACTCCTAATCGTGCACGGACCGTCCACAGACTTTTGGGCGGCACGAGTATGACGAGCATGGCCTTCGACACTAGCTGTATTATCGAACATGTAAGGTTGTGTACACTACAGAGGTATGAGGGGAGGAGTGGACATTGCTATGTATATGGTATATATAAAGAACTTCTCTCTAGTCACGTGTATAGAGATTGGAAAACCTCTCGGTGGGGGCATGGCGCCTGGTTTGGGTGCGGTGGTGGGAGGACTGGACTGTGTTTCTAGGGGTTATGTATGTGGGAACGGAGGGGGGCCTTTTGATGGGGGAGCTTGGGGGTATGGGAGGAGGAGATAGTTATTACTTCTTCACTGCTTCCCAATATGAGGGGTAGAAGGGTTCAGTCACCACGGCGAGCACATCGAGCACTCTCACAATGCCATGCTGACGGGATCTATACCACGCAGTCTATCCATCACCAGCACAAGCACAAGCACACGCACAAACACGCGCTACAAAAACAAAAATAAAAACAGCAAAAAAACACGCGGGGTGTGCAAAATAAGCAAACATTAAATTAAGAATCGAATTTGTTGTAGTAGTAGTAGTAGTAGTAGTAGTAGTCTCTTTCTGAAGCGTCATCATTTCATGTTATCTGCTATAAAAACTAAGCGGGTTTGCCGTCGCAGGGAACATCTGTATATTATGTACGTTTTTGTAATGTGTGCGTGTTTTCCAGCTCTGTTTCTGTTCTCGCACAAGTGGAAGACAAGACAGGACAAAAGCTGTACTTGGGAAATCAGATCGGACTAGGTAGCGCGATGGGAGGGAAGCTGGTGTACAAGAACTAGAACTTGGGATGCATCTAGTAGATCTTGTAGGTGGCGGTGCCGGTGACGAGGACCTGGGTGGATGTGTTAGAGGGGTGTTTTGTTGGATTGATTTAACCGGGGAGAAGAAGAAAACTTACAGTGCAACCACTTGGGTCAGCAACACCATTGTTATAGAACTCGCCATCGATGTACGCGCACTTCCCGCTCACATCCCCGATAATCTCCAAGTTGAAGTTGAGCTTCCCATCCGGGTTCGTCGGCTTGTTAGCAAAGATGGAGATGTAAGTCTGGCCCGTCGGTCCCTTCCCAACGCCCAAGTTAACCGGCGCCCAGTTGCCCATGTTCGAGCCGGCCTCGTTCCAGCGGCACGCATCCTCGACGGGCGAGCCGGCGGGGTTGATGTAGTACTGCGCCGAGGTGGCGGCGTTGCCCCAGCGGTAGTACTTGTTGGCGTCGGGGCAGGTGAGCTCGTATGTCTGCCCGGGCTTGGTGTCGAGGGCTACAGTCTCGGATTCGGTGCCGGGGTAGTCGGTGCGGCAGATGGGCACGTTGCGGCCGATGGTGTTCTTGACCTTGACCTCGCCGGTGCCCTTGATGCACAGCGTCTTGGAGAGCTCGGGGTTGGTGAGCTCAAGCTTGTTTTGCGCGTTGCAGTACAGCCCGCCAATGGACTGGCCGGTGTTACCCTGGGAAGTGGGCCACTGCGACTTCTGGTACCCGGGAGGGCAGGCGTACGAGCAGAAGGTGTTTTTCTTGCAGTTGTCGCCGTCGATGCCGGTGTGGATCATGCTGATCTTGGCGTCTCCGGGGGTGAAGCTGGGAGTCATCTGGAGACCGATCCAGCCGCCGAGCTTGAGCCAGTCGGCTCCGACAGCGCCGTACTCGGAGGGGAAGGTATCGCAATCGATCTCGCCGCTGGGGAACTCGGCGTCAAGACCGGTAGCACCTGAGCCGGAGCCGGAACCGGAAGACGGAGCAGAGGACTTGGCGGGGGCGGCGCTCGTGGTTGGTGGGGGAGGTGGTGGCGTGGTGGTCGATGGCGCGACGGGGGTGGATGGCTTCTTGAGCTCCAGGAACTCACCAGCGACGGCGGCCTTGGAAGCAACAGGAGCAACAACAGAGATCTTCTCCTCGATGAGGATGTAGATTCCCTCCTTGACACCCTGCTCGACCTTCTTGGCGTCGAGCTCCTTGCCGTTCATCTCGTACTTGGTCACGACGGCGTCCTCGACGACGGTCTTGTCAGCGCGCTTGGCGACGGGGGAGCCGTGGAAGTCGGCATGGCGATGCGCGTGGCGGTGGGAGGCAGCGGCCACGGCGGTGGCGCCAACAAGGGCAATGGTGATGAGCTTCATTGTGAAGGGTTCGTGTAGTTCTTTGGTATGAACTGTAGGTTTGCCTTGCGCTCAAAATCTGTCGAAGATATTGCGCGATTGAAATGGAATCCGCTGAGGATCTAGACGCGAAGAAGGGAGAGTCAGCTTCCTCTCTCATTGTATAGAGAGTTCATTGTTCTCAGTTGAGGATGTTTGCGCGTTGGATAAACAATCCAGCGCAATTGATTTGTAGGTTTGAATCATATTCGATCTGTAGAAAGAAAGGAGAGAGAGAGAGAGAGAAGGTTGTACTCACAATGGTTATATCGCCAGAGACCAAGGTGAAGTTGAAGACGACGAAAGTTTGAAGATAAAAGAGGTGGATTTCCTGATCAAAGTGTGTAATAGAGGGTTATTCACCAGACAGCGACGTTCCAAAGGAGTGTGATAGAGAGTCAAGACTCTCAGTTGGGTGGAAGATAGAAACGGTGAAGTGAGTTGAAGTTGGCAGAAAGTGTGGAGAGGAGGAGAGGGAGGAGAGGACAAGCAAGAATGAAATGAGGGCGGGAAGCAAGAGTAGCAGTGGTTAGTGGTGGTGTGTAAAGTGACCAGTTTAGTGTTAAGTGGGACTTTCAGATTGAAGAAACCCAGGGGGGGGG
>JPJV01001090.1:0-11956 GCA_000750745.1 Pseudogymnoascus sp. VKM F-4281 (FW-2241)
CCCTCCCATAGCAAGTCGTTTTGAGAGTAAAAATTTCTGCCGTCTGTAGTAATATATGGGCAGTCCTCTACGAATGCGAAAGCCGAAGCCGACGCAACAAACTCCCAGAGCCCGCTGTGCTAAAACGCCTCAGATGCCCAATAAAATATCCCCGTAGTCCCATATGCTATACGTCGTGGGGCCCGCTACTTCAGAACCTTCTCGAACGGCACTCCCCGCACAGAGCCACCGCCCATGGCTGTCCTGACGTTCCGCTTGAATCCCTCCCTGTTTGACCTTAAATCTTCGGCGGCTTCCTTGTTTAGAGGGTCCGAGGCGTTGGGTTCGAGGAATAAGAACTATGGACACA
This sequence comes from Pseudogymnoascus sp. VKM F-4281 (FW-2241), assembly GCA_000750745.1. Taxonomy (NCBI): domain Eukaryota; kingdom Fungi; phylum Ascomycota; class Leotiomycetes; order Thelebolales; family Thelebolaceae; genus Pseudogymnoascus; species Pseudogymnoascus sp. VKM F-4281 (FW-2241). The sequence goes on from JPJV01001090.1 coordinate 350, forward strand.
TATGTTAGCGGTGTTTAATGGAGCTGAAACGGAAACCACGAACCTGTAATCCAACAATAACCGCATTAAGGTTCAGCACCGGCTTCCAGTCCTCTCGCAATATGTTGAGGCAGACGTTGCCCTCGAGATCGATATTAGGGTGGTATATCTTCTGCGTGCACTTTACTTTCGGCGGGTCGTGCGGGAAGTTCTGGTTGATAGCGAAGGAGAAGTGGAAGCGTCCGCCCTTGTACATGCCCTCATCCGGGTCGATCGTCAGGGTGAAGTTGAGGATGTCGTTGGGGTCGGGAAACTCGGTGCGCCATGTTCTGCTGGGCTCCAGCTCTTCGAGATCTAGCTGGCTTGATTAGCCGCGGCACTCTCAGTGGGGGTGGGGTATGGGGTCGGTGGACAGACCTTTTTGGACGCGCAGTTGGGCAGCTGTGATCTTCTTCTTTTTAGTGCCGTTTGCGTTGGCAGCTGCTTGCTCCTTAGCTTTCTACAATAGGGTGTTAGCATGAGCTGTTTCGGGGGCCCCATGTACCAGCTGTGGAATGTGCATACCATGGACCATATTTTCAGCATGGTGGCGGTATAGCAAGGCTGAGACTGCGGGGAGGTGTTCCCGGAGCTGTTCTGGTTGCCTGACGTCCCTCTCCGACGGGGAATAAAGGGTGCTGAAGAGCAAGACCTTGTTCTGTGACAGGGCGGACTGGTTTATATAATAGAGGGCGGTGGAGTGCTATGCAGCAGCAAAAAGTGAGTATTGCAGGTTGGGCCTGGGGGAATGAGGGGGTGACTTGTTTTGTTATCGGAGCATTGGGCGATCTCGAGTATCGTGGTGATAGTGATCACATGACATCTGTCTTGGTGGCGTTCTTGAGTAAGCTATTTTTTTTTGGAGACGTGCCAGGAACCTTTTTGGTTGACAGACAGTAAATTTTGTCGTCGGCCGCATTAGCCGAACCGGTTGTGGCCCAGTCACCAATCGCCCAAAAGTCAGCCATTGTGACGATTTCTACTGTGCTGCAGTTCTAGTTATAAGGCAGCCAGCTTAGGGCATGCTGTAGCTATCAATTCCATGTATGATAAAAATAAAAATATATGCAATTTTGCCTTTGCGACCCTTATTTATGTGTTATACGACAGTCGTGAGACCATTGATGATCGCTGGTGATCTGTCATACATACGAGAACAATTACTACGTATAGTACTGTAAGTGCAGCAATGGGCGAAGGGCTAGCAAGACATTGAAAGATGGAAACAGGGAAAACAAGATATTCAGATCAAGTCCATAAGGACAGTACAGTGAACTTAACGATCCCGCCCACGCGTAATAGCACTGTAATTGCGACATGTTAGTTGTCTCGGCCTCAACAAGACTTTTCTAAAGTCTAGAATAAAGCCGATCACTTCGCGGATGGCAGCCGTTCCGTACAGTGGTACAGTATAAAAAATAGTATGCACTGGAGTACAACGTTGTGGGCAGAGTACGCGGCGAGCTAGGAGTACCAGTGCCGGGCAAATTTTGCTTTATGGGTACTCGTACAGGATCTGGCAAAGGGGGAAAAGGAATGCCTATGAATCTATAAATACATCCGTTCCCCCTGTCTGCCAGCTAAGGGCTAAGAGAGAGTCTTACTCCGACCCATTTCTTTATTCAATACGAAGAGTACTAGATACTTTTGTCCATGATCTACTGTCAGCGTATGCTAAGTATATAGTACTTCATTAAACCAAAGCCCCTTTGAATAAAGCGGTCGGCAAAGGGCAAAAGGGGTTTCCTGCTTATGTGCGAGGAATGCAGTTCAGTAATTGCACTGCCATGGAATAATCTGATCAGTCGCCTATCGACTTGTCTGTATTGATCTGAATAGATATTTCACTTCAGAGTATACGGTTGAGGAGTTTGCTTTCATCGAGTTGGCAGACAAAATTAAAATAACCAATGCACAGATGGAAGTCGGGATGAAATCTGAAATAGAGTACTATTATAATTATAGTAGTTCTGCGACCTTCTTGTCCCGGCAATGCTAGGGTAGCGCGGTGATGGTGAGGCTGTGTGGAGTGTGGCACACCTCGCAATCCTTGGATCTTGTTCCCCATCTTTCCTTGGCGGGCTTTTTGGAGCACTCAAGCGCCACAGCTGGGCTGCTAATCACAGAGCACAACTGTGAAACATTTCTTCTGCTTCAAGACTTCCTACCAAAACCTCACACGGAGGTCTCCAAAGGACCTGTCTTCACCCCTTTTTATCCTCACCCCCTCAAGGCCATCTTCCATTGTGCCTTCTTGTCTCTCGTTATCCCTCTATCCTTGGACACAGAGCCTCCGAAACCCGAAACAACCTGTGATCGACTTGGAAAACGCAACGCAACGCGTCCTGCTCTGGCTACACAGATATCTCTGAGCCCATCGACTTCGCAATAATTTGATGGTTTAAACGCAATACACGCGTCGCCTCCATCAATATCACTCAAATGGATGGTCGTTACAACCCAGGGGCACCTCTTCGTGAGGTGGACCCTTCGGATCCTGCTGTATGTGTGACCCCGTCAGCCTGGCAGACCAACTATCGTCAAATGCTAACTCCGGCCAGTATAACAACCAACCTAGGCCAGACCCGCGGGACGAATCCGAACTAGGCCTGCTATCTCCAGGCGGTGCATACAGTTCCCCGTTTGATGGCAACAATCAAGCGAACCTGGGAATTCAGAGGCCTGTCTCGACAGCGTACAGCTTGACAGAGTCGTACGCAGTGCCGGGACAGCAAAACCCACACCACGCGACGGAGTATTCGAGCGGCTCATCCTTCCAGCAAGGAATCGAACTCGAGGACATCCCTTTCGGAGGCTCGAATCGAGCCCCGTCGCCATCGCGAACCATCGACTCGGAAGATGCCTGGCGAAAGCGTCAAGCCCCTGGCGGCGGAGGCCTCAAGCGCTACCCTACAAGAAAGGTGAAGCTCATTCAAGGCTCGGTCCTCAGTATCGACTACCCAGTCCCGAGTGCCATCAAGAACTCGATAGAGAAGAAATACACTGCCGATGTCGAAAGTGGAAACGAAGAATTCACCCATATGCGATACACTGCAGCTACGTGCGACCCCAACGACTTTACAATGAGGAACGGTTACAATTTGAGACCCGCCATGTATAATAGACATACCGAGCTCCTGATTGCGATTACATACTATAACGAAGATAAGGGGCTGCTTTCGCGCACGCTGCACGGTGTCATGCAGAACATAAACGACATTGTCCGTCTTAAGAAGACTGAGTTCTGGAACAAGGGAGGGCAGGCATGGCAAAAGATCGTTGTCTGCTTGGTCTTTGATGGTTTTGATGCTTGCGACAAAGAGGTTCTTGATGTTCTGGCCACCGTTGGTGTCTTCCAAGAAGGTGTCATGAAGAAGGACATTGACGGAAAGGAGACGGTCGCTCATATCTTCGAGTACACGACGCAGATTTCGGTGACTGCAAACCAGCAACTTGTGCGTCCTCAAGAGGGTGCGGCAAACAACCTACCACCCGTGCAGATGATGTTCTGCCTGAAGCAGAAGAACAGCAAGAAGATCAACTCCCATCGTTGGTTGTTTAACGCCTTCGGGCGTATTCTGAACCCAGAGGTCTGTATTCTGCTGGATGCGGGTACTAAGCCTGGCAGCAAATCACTCTTGTCGCTGTGGGAAGGTTTCTTCAACGACAAAGATCTCGGGGGAGCTTGTGGTGAAATCCACGCCATGTTGGGCAAGGGCGGGCGCAATCTTATCAACCCTCTGGTTGCGGCCCAGAACTTCGAGTACAAGATCAGTAACATTCTCGACAAGCCGCTTGAGAGTTCTTTTGGATATGTCAGTGTGTTGCCGGGTGCCTTCTCGGCATACCGTTATCGTGCTATCATTGGCCGTCCGCTCGAGCAGTACTTCCATGGTGATCATACGCTCTCTGCGATCCTCGGAAAGAAGGGTATCGAGGGGATGAACATTTTCAAGAAGAACATGTTCTTGGCTGAGGATCGTATTCTTTGCTTCGAGTTGGTTGCCAAGGCCGGCTCGAAGTGGCATTTGACATACATCAAGGCGGCAAAGGGTGAAACGGATGTTCCTGAAGGTGCCCCTGAATTCATCGGCCAGCGTAGAAGATGGCTCAACGGTTCATTTGCTGCCAGTATTTACTCCGTCATGCACTTTGGTAGAATGTACAAGAGTGGGCACAATTTGGTCCGCATGTTCTTCTTCCATATCCAGCTTGTTTACAACGTCTTCACGGTTATTCTCACCTGGTTTTCGCTCGCCTCTTACTGGCTTACGACCACTGTCATTATGGATCTTGTTGGTCTTCCAGAGCCAGCTTCGGCTACCGGAGCAGAGCATCACGGCTGGCCTTTCGGAGATGTAGCGACCCCAATCATCAACACGATTCTCAAATATCTCTACCTTGGATGTCTGATCATGCAATTCGTCTTGGCCCTCGGAAATAGGCCAAAGGGATCTCGTTACACATACATCACATCGTTCATGATATTCTCATTCATCCAGTTGTATATCATTACTCTGTCTATATACCTGGTTATACGCGCATTTGCTGGGCCGGGCGTGGACAAAACCGCAATCTTCACTTCGGAAATCTTCTCGACAAACAGTTCCGGAATCATTCTCATCGCGCTTGCGGCCACCTTTGGATTATACTTTCTTGCCTCGTTCCTCTATTTGGACCCATGGCACATGTTCCACTCCTTCCCTCAATACATGCTTGTTGCATCCTCGTACATCAACATCCTCAACGTCTACTCTTACAGCAACTGGCACGATGTGTCCTGGGGAACCAAGGGATCCGACAAGGTCGATGCTTTGCCATCTGTACATACAACCAAGGTTGAAGGCAAGGCAGCTGTCATCGAAGAAATCGACAAGCCACAAGAGGATATTGATAGTCAGTTTGAGTCAACTGTCAAGCGCGCTCTCAAGGAATACAAGCCACCCAAGGAGGACGAGTCTAAGTCTTTGGAGGACTCGTACAAGTCTTTCAGAACGACCCTGGTGGCTTTCTGGATTTTCTCCAACGCGATTCTCGCAGTCGTGATTACCAGCGACAACTTTGACTCGTTCGGATTCGGGGTAAGTTTAAACGTCCCTATCCTTTGAGCGTTAACTAACAATACAATAGAACAAAGCATCTGCTCGCACAGCCAAGTTCTTCCAGGCCCTGCTCATTGCAACGGCTTGTTTGTCTCTCGTTCGCTTCATTGGATGTCTGTGGTTCCTGGGTAAGTCTGGGATCATGCGCTGCTTCAGGAGACGTTGAAAGGGCGTATTACGCTCGCGAGTATGTCTCGTCAACATATAACGACCGGCGTTTTTGTTTGGGTATGTTGCACTTGTATAAAAAGTTCGCTTTTTGAGACATTAGAATAATGCAATACTATTGAGATCTGTACTGTACAGTTCAGCATGGCATGGGTTGCTTGCTTGTTATCCGTCACATAAGACCACTGAGCATGTGCAATTTGACCGGACAACACCCAGCATCGTGGTTCACATTAACCCCTTGGGCACGAGCAACTCAATCGGACAGATTGATTGTCTCTGAGCGATTATGTGGATACAGTAACTGTAAAGCCCCACGACCGTGTAAATGGCCAGCCAGACCTCTGTCAAACGACCGATTCAGAGCGGCAGTCGAGCAGATCTGTGGAGTTGGTGTGGAGAGATGTTTCTGAAACGTGGGTGATGGCAAGCAGGAGGCCGCGGCGTCACCTTAACAGTGGGGATGATCAGAGACGCGATGTTTCAGCGACATTCCTTCCTTAGAAGCACGCCCAGCGAACCTTTCAAAACGCCACGTCCTGCGCCTACCGACGCGCTATTTTCGTGACGGATCGTGCATATCATACCTGAGTTGGAGGGGTTTGCGATGGGGAGGTTGGGAGGGCAGGGTCGATGATTGTTGATCGTTGATCGTTGATCGTTGTGATCGTTGGTTGGTATGCTTACTCTTAATTGTGTTTGTTGTGCTTATGCGATGGATGATGGGCCATGACAAGCCATGTGTCTCCTCTCAATATGATTGCCAATGGTATACTCTCTACCAATGGTATATGCGTCCTCGTATAGTCTAATATCAGATATCTAATATTACACCGCAAAATGCAAGCATGCTCTCTGCAAATCATTTGTTCTAGCCGTCGTTTATGCGTGAGCGTACAACGCCAAAAGAAGACAAGGTACATTCCATACGACGCGTTTTTCCACACCAAGAGTCAGGAACCCTCGAATCAAACGGCGCCATCCAGGAACACGAAGGGCTCAGTGGGGGTCCACGGCTAATATACTCTAGCTCATTTCGGCCTAATGCGTTATCCCCCCACCCCCCCTTTTCCATCCATCCATCCATTCAAATTGTACAAAACATAAAAAAACAACTCGAAAACAAAACCAAAAAAATCCCCCCCCTCCCCCCTGCGTTATCCCCCCACCCCCCCTTGTCATTTCCGATCATTCAGCCATGGCTTCCATGCCGCCCACCCACGACGGCAGACCCGCCCGTTGTCCCTCCCTCGCATCTCATCTCCATCTCACCCTGCCTCGTCCCTCGTCCCTCACTTCCATCTCCCATCTTCATCTTCACCCTCATCTTCAACTTCATACCCTGTCCGTCTTGTTGTTCAGTGTCCCTTTTCCCCCTTACTTCCCAATCCTCTATTCCCCCGAACCGCCCTGTTTTCACCGACTTTTCAGGTCCCCGACGCTACTTCGAACCCCGACCCTCTCGACCTCCGCATTTACAGTCGTCCTCACTTGGCGCGCTTCAACGAATATCCTCTCCACGAATCCGACCTTTCATAACTAGCGAGTCGAAATCATCGACCGGGTCCAATGTTAGGAGTCACAGACTTGCAACTATAACCTCTGGTCATCTCAACAACTCGAGATACCACCACATTCGCTCGCTATATACCAGCATTAACACCCATTCATTTCGATTTGCAATCGACTGTTCCACTTCAATCAAATACCATTAGACGCCCTCAGGCACAACACACAAGCTCGTACGAGTTGAGAAACAGAGTTTCACAGGCCATCAGCAGGTGTTCGGAAGAATTGACTCGTTCGGCTGTGCCACGTCAACTTTCAGGACCAGAACTCGGTACAGCAGCAATTACAATTTGTGAGGCGATTCCGGGCTGTGCTCAAATCGTTTGCCTTGATACCAGAGGGTCTTCCTACTGAGTATATTGGGCCTGTCCCCGTCTCTTTCGTATACTATCCATAAACTGTTCAAATGGCAGTCTTTCGTGACAGTAAGTTTACGATTCAACCCACCTGCTTCTCTGTTGGATTCTAACCTTTGCTAGCGTCGAGGGGTCTGTTTGCTCGCCAGTGTAAGCCTTGCCCTTCAGAGACACCTAAGTGTCCAATCTGCCCGACAGGGTCGAAATGCTCGATATCAGTCCAGACCTGCGACACTTGCCAATTGACATCCTGTATTATCGATCCTACAGCTGTCGCCCCATCAAACCCCGAAACGCCAGCAGTTGACGACGGTGGCTCCGGTCCCAATGTCGGTGCTATCGCGGGAGGGGTTATCGGAGGACTTGCGGCGATCGCAATAATCGTGTATCTTGCGTGGAGATTCTTTGTCAAGAACAAGCGGGCTCAGTACGAGGAGGGCTATGCGGAGCAATATACCAACCAAGCGACGGATTCAGAGAAGGATTTCGCATCAAGGAGGGACGCGCGCGCATCCACTCATACTGTCGGCTCTATCGCTTCTACCGTTCTCACCAGGGCCTCCAACATTATCCAGATCGCATACATTCCAGGTGTTACGAACAGATCGGCGCCTTCGACACCCGGCCTCCTCGTTCCCCCGGTTCCACCTATCCCTATCGCCCTCTCGAGCACAAGCACCCCGAGCTATGAGGACGAGCATTTCTTCATGCCTGGCGATCTCCGCGACTCGACCTATTCTGCCATGACTGACCGAACGTCATACGCACACCGATCCAGTGTCGCATCTACCATCTATGGCAAGAACGCCGTCGTCTCGCCGCTACCCGCCCAGACCGTTATGAGAGGAAAGGCAGCTGTGATCAGTGTCAGGTCCAACGGAGGTCACACCCCGGGTGAATTAACACCCCCCGTTCCAAGTGTGGACTACAACCGCTATAAAAACAACAATATGCAACCCCCGCCTAGCCCAGCATTCAGCGTCGGCTCTACGTTCCTCAACAGTGCGAGTGCAGCCACAGCTACGCAGATGAAACCAACGGTTGTCAAAGTAGCCCCTGGCAAGGCCGATAAGCCAAAGTCTACGGCTGAGGAGTCGAGCGAGGGCGAGGCGCAGGTGAATGAAGCTAGCCGCGAATCGGCAGCCATCACCATTATCGACGACACGCCCACTGTTGAGCAGGGGCCATTCAGCGATCCATCACCAGCAGCTTCATCGCCGAGGACTAAGGGGCACGCAAAAAAGGGTAGCTTGAGCGCAGTCATTGAGGAGGCTGAAACAAAGAAGGCCCAGGGCGAGGCAAGCGCCAAGAAGGAGGCTAAAAAGAAGGATGAGACGCCGTTTGGCGACGAGCATGCAACTGATTGATTCCTTTTCACACACCAATACCAGAGGCTCTATGTCGAGCACAATTTTTTCTACGTATATACTTGAAGGGCGTTTTGGAGGAATTTGGATGGCGAAATTGGAAGGACACACTTAAGTCTCTACGACATGACAGGCTCTTTTTGTTTTTGCCGGAAAACTTCTTTTTTTAAGATGGATGGATTTTTGAGGATATTTATCTCGGCCGGGAGGGGTTTTATGGCTTGGATGATGGAATTTTTTCGGTGAGATGCAGATAGGTTTATTCAAACTGCAAGCCAGACGGGCGGTTTACGACTTCAAATACAGCTTCTTCAAGCTCTTTTCATGCACACATTTTACTTTCCCCTCATGAGCGTGATTTAATAATAGTCGCGCGGATGTTGGAAGATGGCCAAGGCTAGAAGGACCCTTATCTATCCCATCAATATTTAAACTTGGACGAGCGCTCGGCGTGGTTCGCACGCCCTCTGCTCCGGCGATGATGTGCATCCCTCAGGCCCTCTCGAGAAGGGTGCTCGCCGATCCTCCCTGCTGATCGAGCCCAGATGTCAATATTTATACATTGATGTGTCATGTACCCCTCTCGCTTGACACTGACAATATCGGTCGTTGGGCGATGCAGTGAGAGCTGTGGACGCCACCATCTCCACCCCAAGCAGCTCCCCAACCCAAGCTTGTCCATTGTCGTCCGCCCATCTGCCCTCTCGTGCGTGGTGGTGGTGGTGGCCCGTTATCCAGTGTGCGCGGTGTCGTAACCCTTGCTTACCTAAGACTGGGTGTGCCGGTTCGGTAACTAGAGTGCTGACGAGACGGGGACTGCTGTCATAGTGACAGTTTCGTGGAGAACTGCATATTGGGTTTTATCTTGATTTGTGTTTTTGGTTATGGTTTCAAGGAGGGGGGAGGGGGGGGAAAGATGGTTGGTGTTTTTTTAGGGGGTTATTGTGAGTATTGTGAGGTGAATCTGTTCTTTTTTTTTCCTGAACAGTGCTGTATTGTGCCGTGCTGTACTTACTGTACTGTAAATCTTTCTCGGTGGATATCGTAGAGGAACTGCAAGATGGGTTGAGTAGGGATCGACGAGTTGAGTTGCAACGAGCAAAAATGATTCCGGACTGCCCTCCGTGCTCCTTGCTGAACTTTGTGCTGGATGCTATTGTATGTGCGCATTTGTGCTGTATTTGTACTGTGATGTGCATATTGTATGTACTCGCTCGCTGCACACACTTATCCATTGCGCTGTGCTGTATGTACTGTATTGTACTTGCTTGTAGTGTACAATTATACTATATACTCTCAACTACGAATATCTCTACCTCTATTTAAATTATTGCTCAAGTACCAACCTCCTATATCGAAAAGCCCAATATTTTCCCAATATTTCCTTTATTTATTTATCTTATTCTCGGATCAGATGCATGATTATCGAGCCATCACTTCCTGCTAAACTACTACTTACACTACCCACCGACAACCGCCAAAAAACTCCGTCCGAGCTTCTGAGGGCACCCGCACTACTGCATTGCTCTTATCCTATCCCATCACCCCCAAGCTACTTCTGCGACTACTGCGACTACACCTGAATTCTACTCCCTTCCTTCCCTCGCTCTTCCCTGAACTTCCCTTCCCGCACGAGACTGCATTGGAAAAAGACATACTGCTGTAGAAGCTCGGCCATCTCGATCTCTCTCAGACATTCAATAGCGCACCTACCAAGCAGCAAGCAGCAGCAAGCAGCCCGTGCAAAAACTGTCTCCTGTCTCCTGCCCCACCATTACTCGTCCTTGAAGAAGCTCGTCCCGCCGATAAACTTCCCCACAGTCGAGATACATGAACATCTAGCGAAGCAGCATTGCAGAACAGCAACACCTCTACAAGATGTCGGGAAAGATGATTCTGTACAAGCTGGTGGTGCTTGGAGATGGTGGTGTTGGCAAGGTCGGTCTCTCGCGGCCTCTCCTCCACCCCTGGGACATGAAAGCTCACGCACAGCTCTAGACCGCTTTAACGATACAGCTATGCCTTCAGCATTTCGTCGAGACGTGAGTGGCGTTCCTTCCGAAGCTCCAGCTGCCGTGGCTAATTGCAATTCTCCAGCTACGATCCGACAATTGAGGATTCCTATCGCAAACAAGTCGTCATAGACGGCCAGTCCTGCATGCTCGAGGTCCTCGACACAGCCGGCCAGGAGGAATACACCGCCCTACGAGACCAGTGGATCCGCGACGGCGAAGGCTTCGTCCTCGTCTACTCCATCTCCTCCCGCTCCTCATTCTCCCGCATCCAGCGCTTCCACCACCAAATCCAGCGCGTCAAGGAAGCCTCTCCGCCCTCATACCCCGGCGCCTTCGCCGCGCCCGCGGCCCCCCCGGGCGCCGTCCCCATCATGCTAGTAGGCAACAAAGCAGACCGCGTAACGGAGCGCGAAGTCTCGACGCAGGAGGGCCACGCGCTCGCCCGCGAGCTGGGCTGCGAGTTCGTCGAGGCCTCGGCAAAGAACTGCATCAACGTCGAGAAGGCCTTCTACGACGTCGTGCGCCTGCTTCGCCGCCAACGGCAGCAGAACCAGCGCCCGGCACCGGGCGCGAGAGGTGCGGCTGCCACGCTCGGCGACAACAACACGGGGCGCGGGGACAGGCAACCCCAGCAAGGCCTCAGGGGCGATAGGCCAAAGAACAAGAAGTGTGTTATTTTATGAGCGGCGCCGCCCGTGTCGTACGACAGGAAGCCGAGCAGGCCCCGCGCTGGGCTGTGCCATGACCGTTATGACTTCTATCTTCTATCCTATATCGATTGCGAGAGTGACGCAGCTCCGAAGCGGCATGGTTCCCCGGAGCGCGTCGTTTTCTTATCATCCATCTACAGAAATCCCAGCTTGAGCCGGTTACTCTGAATTCGTCCTTTTCAGATGTACGTCTGTAAACGTATGTCTACATCCATCACATCTGCACGCCGTCGTGTCATCGCATTGTTCTAGTTCCGCTCTTCTCCCAACGGCGAACGGAGTATCAAAAGAGGGTTGGGTTG
>JPJV01001093.1:0-15619 GCA_000750745.1 Pseudogymnoascus sp. VKM F-4281 (FW-2241)
CCCCTTCTCCCCCACCACCACTCCCCTCCAAGCAACGACGTACCTCCTCTTCGTCTCCCTCTCCTCCATCGCCTTTCTCGTCTTCCTCAACGCCGCGCTCTCCTTCGTCATTACCGCGCGCCTCCACATCGTTGAGGGAGTGGGGAATCTCGTCGGCACGCTCGGATTCGTCGATGAGCTCGTCGCGATTGTCGCATGTCCGCTGGCGGGCGCGTTGTCGGATCGAGTGGGCGTGAGATGGGTTTGTGTGGTGGGGTTTGGGGCCGTGGCGGGGGGGTTGGTAGCTGTGGTTAGTGTAGGCAGTGTGGTGCCGGGGTTGGTGGCGGCGAGGATGTTGTTTAGCCTTGGGGGGGCGGCGACGTGAGTTTTACTTTCTCTTAATACGCCCTGTGTCTATGGGCGCGGGGTTGGCGAGTGGTTCTAATGCTGATTATGTGTAGAGCTACGATGGTAACGGCGATTCTACCGGCTGTTACGGGGGTGGAGCGGCCGAGGCGAGAGAGGAGAGAAGCGCCTCCGACTATCACCACTACGGATACATTCGATACTACCACCATCACCCCTCTCCTCTCCCCCCCTCCAACTCCCACTATTTCGCCTTCCCGCGCCTCTCGCGCCTCGACTCCGCCTCGCATGGCAGGCCTCGTTGGCCTCTTCACCGGCCTCGGTGCCCTCCTCGCACTAACCCTCTTCCTCCCCCTCCCCGCCCAATTCGCGTCCTTTAAAGGCATCACCCAATCCGATGCCGTTGCCTACGCCTTCTACACCGTCGCCACAATTGCCATCTTTGTCGCAGGGGCCTGTTTCATTGGCCTCCGCGGAATCCGTGGCGACGAGGGAAAGGGGTGGCATAGCTTGTTTGATCACGCATCCACTACCACGACTGATGCCCCGCCCGCCGCACCACTGCAGCCGTACCACCGCCTATTACTATCTGCGTCGCGATTGGCATTTACGTCGGCCCCACTCCGTCTCGCATACCTAGGAGGATTTGTCGCAAGAGCGTCGTCAGTCGCGATATCCCTCTTCATTCCGCTGTCTATAAACGCGTATTTCATGCGTCACGGCTTCTGCCACGGCGAGCCTAACGACACGACACCAGAACTAAAGGAGGAGTGCCGCGCCGCATATGTGCTCGCCGCGCAATTAACAGGCTCGTCCCAGCTCGTCGCACTGCTATGTGCGCCGCTGTTCGGGATACTGTCAGATAGGTACCGACGGTTCAATGCCCCCCTCGTTGGCGCAGCAGCAGCGGGGGTGGTGGGTTTCGTGGCGTTTGCGCGGCTCGAGAGTCCCGAGATTGGGAATGTGGAAGGACGCGGCGGGAGCGCGTGGGTGTTTTTGATCGTGGCGCTCATTGGGATTAGCCAGATTGGCGCGATTGTGTGTAGTCTCGGCCTGCTGGGGAGGGGTGTGCAGGGCGAGGATGGGGGGTACACGCTATCCTCGCAACTGGGCGATGAGTATCGTGCGCGGAGTCGGGGTGGGGAAGGGGATGATGTGGAGACTGCGGATGGGGAGGGGGAAAAGGGGGTGAGTCACCTAAAGGGCTCGATTGCGGGGGTATACTCGCTGTCTGGGGCGGCGGCGATATTGTTGCTCACGAAGCTGGGGGGGTATCTGTTTGATGAGGTGGCGGCGGGGGCGCCGTTTTATATGATGGCGGCGTTCAATGGGGTGTTGTTGGTTGTTGGGGTCGTGACCGCTGCGCATGGAGAGATATCACGGGCGAGGAAGAGGAGGGGCGTTACGTTGGATTGAGGGTTGTCTGGTGAATATTTGGTATTACACCACAACTTTGGATGGGCAAGGATGAGCTTGGCAATCTATGTAAGCGGGTAAAGTTTAAAAGTTGAATAACGACGGACTCCCCACCCACCACCACCTTTCAACCTTTCTCAAATGCGTCAAAAGTGCTGAATTAAGTCCCACAAATTGCCATATAAATCCTTCCACACCGCCACTTTCCCGTACGCCTCTACCTTCGGCGGCCGTACCCACTCCACGCCTGCGTCCGAAAACCGCTTATAGTCCCTGTCGAAATCATCCGTTGCAAGGAACAAAAACACCCGCCCTCCGGCTTGGTTCCCTATGAAGGCCTCTTGCTCTGCATTACTTGCGCGGGCGAGGAGAATACTCGCGCCCTGCGTTGGGGGTGGCTTAGAAGTCTCACTCTCTGGTACCGGTGAAGGATGAGGCGGGGGGAGCGGGGGTTGGATAATAACCCATCTCTTCTGCTGCTCTGGGATGAAGGTATCTTCTACCACTGTAAATCCTAGGCGGGAGTAGAAGACTATGGCTTCATCATAGTCGCGTACGATGAGGGAGATGTGGGTTAGGTGTGGCATAGTGGTGACCCTCGTAGTGGATGTCGTAAGTAGGAGTTTGAAAGGAGCATTGAAGACTGATTAGCTGGCTCTAAGAACGTAGGTTCTTGGGACCCAATCACACTCCAGATCACCACGTGATGGGTATATGGGATAGAATGATATACTACTATATCCATCGCTATCTATATATCCCTGTGACACGAGGTCATCATATAAGTAGATAGTCATTAATTAGATATGAGCTTCGTGCTCAACTCAATATAGTTATAGATGAACGTAGACACCCACAGTGTGCAACCGCATGGGGGGTCATGCATTGCATCTTATGATTCTTTATACATTATCATCCTCTTGCCTCCCCTACTGCAAACAGCTCTAAAATCCAGCCGCCTTCTATTTAACGCCATCTTTGTGCTCGCTACTTCTTCAAATAAACCATCTTCAAAACAATAAAAACTATCGCCCCCGCCATCGTAAAGCTGCCCGATAAAATCAGCATATGTGAAAACTCCCCCGTAACAACGTTAATAATGGTTCCGGCAATCGGGCTACCGATGAGAATTCCGAGTGCGGTAAAGCACAAGGACATCCCCATCCACGTCCCGACGAGCTGCATTTCGGGCACCAGCATCACAAGAACCTGAGGAGGCAGCGATACAACCGCCCCAGACAAGAAGCCGTATATAATAGCAAAGACTATTAACCCCGCAAGATTGTCTATGGCAATCCATGCATAGGCAAATGCACCAGCCAAAACCATGACCACATTCAGCACGTTTATGGCTCCGAATCTATCCGCTATAATTCCAGGCAGAATGCGCCCAAACACAGACGCTCCATTCAGGATGGACAGAAGGTAGAACGACATGTCATCGTCGACATTCGCATGTCGCTGGGCGTAGACAATGATGTAAAATATGGGAATATACAACCCTGCGAATGCGAGGAACAACCCAAAGCTAAGCAGCAAGAACGGTACGGACTTGAGAGCGTTGATATCGAGCATAGCACGCGCCTTCTTCGGCGGTGGGATTCGCGACTTTATGACCACGATACTGATTGAGAGAGTCGCGAGCACGATGAATGCGATAACTCTCGTCGTCCAGGCAAATCCGATCTGTGGCTGCAGCTTACGAAAGACGATGGGATACAGGACGCTGCCGACGCTGCCTCCTGCGGCCGTGATTCCCGTGGCTATACCACGTCTGGTCGAAAAGTACGTCGCGACGATGGCCACGCTGGGGAGAAACAGGAGTCCTCCCCCGATTCCGACGCATACGCCCTGAGCGAGGAAGAGCTGGTAGTACTCCGTTGAGAAGCTTGCCATCATCAGCCCGAAAACGGTGAAGAAGGTCCCCGCAACGACCAAGCCACGAACATGCCCTCGGTCGAATATTGGCCCGCTGATGATGCCGAGTGACACGAGCAAAAATGCTCCAAACGTTCCGATCCACGATATTTCAGACGATTCGCGCGATTGGAGAAGGGATGTTTGGTAGAATGACTGGTAGACACCGAAGGTATTCACGATGCCCCTAGAACAGTTAGAATGGTCATAACGCTGCTGGATAATTTACTTACCAAGAGTTGAAGAAGAGCAGGAATGCCCCCAGAACTTGCAGCCACGCTGCAAAGCCGCCATCGGGGGGTGGCCCGACGGGAGTTTCTGTTAGTTGCGACTGTGAGGTGTTTCCTGGCAGATGGGCCTCGTTCCGTTCATCTTGGGTTGACCAGTCGGATATCTCTATAGATGGCATTTTGAAGACTTGATCAGAATTCTAATACACCCATTATTCAACTACCATAGCCATACTATATACGTTTAATAGATTCCCTTAAGCTTCTGCTGATCAATCAAGGCATGTTATTTGTGAGTAAATATAAGTTACTGGTCGAATAGTAATCATGCCGACTGCGACGCTAGTGTGCCACTCTGTCGTTTCCCGATCCTCCTTGCGGGAACATAGGTCCCTCCTTGCCGCCCCGCTCCGAATAGCATTTCTGAATAGTAATCACAATAGCCGAGGCATATGGAAGTCCAACAATGTATGTCGACATACTGTGAACGGATAGACTTACCAGACGTTATTTGAAGTTATAACTAGACAATTATATATGTCGACATTCTGTAAATGGATAGACATTATCCTAGTCAATATGTAAAGAGTATTAACAACAAGGAGGAGTAGTGTTACAGGTCTCGAAAGGACTAATCGTCGAGGAGGTTTCGTAGGTCTTGAGATGTGAAACAGGGAGTAAAAACGTTGATACATAACTTGTCTTTTTGTTCTCGGCACAGCCTTTATGACAATAAAATTCGGGTAGCCTTGACGCACAACAGGATCCAAACGCGGTTAACATCACCAAGCCACCGAGCCAGTGTTCTGGAAGTCTGCCGAAAGGATAGATCTGATGGCCATTAGATGCAGAGGCAAGGAAGGGATTGACGACCCCTGCGAAAGCTTCCAAAATGTGACGGCATATTGCTACGGCCGTAACAATTCACAGTAAAGCGATCTTTCGACGAAGTTACTAAACAAGCACTGACGACAGCCGGCCGGCAGTACCCACTATCCGCTGTCTGCAGGGAGGCGGGCCGTAATAACCAAAGCCGATGGGAATAAATTGCTTTTAAAAGTTGGGACATCGGTTACCTGCGTTGAACACATAAGCTTTTTACGATGATGTATTTGTTTTCTTGTCTCAGATTATGCATACATGAATACAGCTTAGGTCAAGGGCCCAACCAACTATCTCGTCACTCCCATTATGTGGCCTTACGAGCCTGCTGGCGTAAGTCTGTGCTCACACGGTGAACACCGCACACCAGAGCTGCGTGCTCATTCACAGGTACTCGTATCAGCTAGCATATGTTTCCTCTTTCACGTTATGTTGAAAAGTTGACCCGGAATGAGGAGTTGAAAGTGCAAGCAGTGCTTAGTGGTATCACAACTGTAAAACAGCATATAAGGTATATAGAACCAATTGACTTATCTGAATATCTACAGGGTACACGTGGCTATATAAGGGGTTCCAGTGACCTGGCCAAAACTCTAAGTTCTGACCGCTCTTCTCATCAGCTGAGACGATTTTCCACACGGCCAGCCAACGAGGACAACTGCTGAGTGTGACCTCAAATCTTGCTCCGGCCGAAGCTAGATGCAAGGTCCCACAACAGAGGCCAGTACCACATCTCCCTGCTGCACCCACGATTAGCAACACATAATCTCAGAACGACGTAACTTATACCTAGGAGTTGGTTTTTAAACTTCCAGTAAGTTTTGCAAACTCTTTCTTCTCATGGAGTCATTAAAAAGTACGAAGACATACGATCTCGCAGTTAAAATTTCATCATTTGTATAATTCAGCTTCGATCGGTTTCCCAGTTTTCAACTCAATACCCTCCTAAACTTTGCACTTGTTCCATTTTCGAACCACTTCATTTCATAGTTCAAAATAACAAAGCCATTCCTCCAGTACGTGGTTGCGTTACTCCATATTAGTTATTAGCGGGAGTGCATCCGACAACGAGAAGGCCGTTCTATACGAGATAGTTATTAGACAGTTTTCCCAAATAAAGTTAATTGGAGACTTACATAACTTGGCCCTGTACAGCAGAGGGACTCTCCAGAACAGTTGCCATCTATTGGGCTGCCTGTATAATAGTCAGTTAAATTATTTTAACACGCATTGTCATTTCGCGGAAACGCACAAGCAATTCCAACTGGACCAGATGAAGGGGGCAATTCTATGCCAAGTAGGCCCGCAAGTAGAGCGACCTGGGGATTGCTAGCATCTAGCACCTGTCCGCAACACTGTGGTTCTCCGGTGTTGCATGTTTGGCTAGCTGCAATCGCAGCCATGAATAGGGCGGGAAGAAAGAGCTTCATTTTCAGTATGTGCGATAAGAGTAGTAGGTGCCCAAATTGAGGTGAAGCAGTATTGAGAGCTGCCTTCGTGGGGGGAATTGTTCATTTAAATAGATATATTATAACAACCGAATATTGTCCTTGTGACAGAGTTTCGTGCCCCATTGCCTCAGTTCTACACTTCCTCTTTCTTGCACTCATATATATTTAACGGCAATTTTCAGGAACTTCATATGATCTTCATACTACCGACCACCACCATACTAATCCGCAATTTCAGCCAGCCACACCCTTCCCCTGTACCTCCTGTCCCCACGATCTGCGATGGACCGTTTTCAACTTCAGTAAGAACGCGCCGATTCGCTGCCTGACCCCATCTCTCACACCAAATGACCCCCCATGGAATTCGCTGCCTGACCCCATCTCTCACACCAAATGACCCCCCATGGCCACAACCGCGGCCTGAGAAGCCTCAGGGGATTGTTGGAGTCAACGGGCGACTTCGCTTGGGGGATCGGCGATTTTGGCGGTGGATTTCCCTGATCGCCGAGTGACAGCGCGCGGTTCCCGTACTGGCTGGCGGTGCGGCTGGCTGTCTCAGACATGGGCTGGCACACCAGCTAAACTGAGACCAACGGGTTTTTGGGCGTCTGAGCGTGCTCACCGAAGCCTACAAATTAGAGTACTCGTACGTAAGCCTGTAGATAGTGTAGTAATTCAATTGGTATATTTATTCTTGATACTGTAAATACTGTATTTACTGTGGCTTCCTCCTGCTGTTGCGCCAAGTATGATATGTTCCGGCCACCGGGGATACCACACGATTTACGTGAGGTTCTCCTATTCCGGAGGCGTACGCCGCTCATCAACTTTGGCTATCCGTTTTTGGCGGGCATGGGTTATATTGCTATCAATTTTTAAGCTGATAACCCCGGGGTTGTTGAGCTTCCCGCACGGATATAACTAACAATGGCAACTCATGGGGTTTGGTTTGTGGCGGGTTTATATCTATGGGAACAGGTTCCCATTTCCGTTCCAATAGTTTGACAGGTATTCTTTTGTGCACTATTGAGATTTACAGTGATGGCGACGATGATGCTGGTTACAGAGCCCATCGAGTAGACCGATAACATACACTTTAACTCCAATCATTGACAGGGACGAGCCGCAGTACTCCTAGATAATCAATTACATGGCAAACAGAGTGCCCACCTATCTCCCTATATAACTCCCCCTCCCAACCTGAACTCCATACGAACCCCCACCCACATTTCTCCCCTACTCCAGATCCGGAAACTTCCTCAAAAAGTGACTCGGGCACTCATACCCCCCCCTATTAACATCCAAGTACTGCTGGTGATAGTCCTCAGCATCCCACCACTTTCCAGCCGGCAGAATCTGTGTCACAACCTTCCCGCCCCACCACTGTTTGCTCGCCTTCTCCGTCACCTCGCGCGCCTGTTTTTCTTGCTCCGCGGAGTGGAAGAAGATCCCGCTGCGGTATTGCGACCCTGTGTCCGGCCCCTGCGCGTCACGCGTCGTCGGGTCGTGCATGCGGTAGAAGAAGTCGAGGAGGGTGGTATAGGGGAGGGTGGCGGGGTCGAAGGTGAGCTGCACGGCTTCGGCGTCTGGTGCGTGTTAGCAATGCGCCTTCGCGTCTGTATGGGGGGGCGGGGCACTCACGACCGGAAGACCCGGAACACACACTGCGGTAACTGGGATTCGTAGTGTCTCCACCGATATAGCCCACGCGCGCGTCGTACAGGCCTTTGTCGGCGAATTGCTTGCGGAACATGTGCTCGACGCCCCAGAAGCAGCCGGCGGCGAGGGTGGCCTTTTCGGCTGTGGCGGGGATGGGGCCAGGGGGTGTGATGGAGAGAGAGGCGCTCGAGGTGAAGGGGCGGATGAGGCGGGAGATGAAGGCCGGCATGGTGGGCGACATTTGCGTGTGCGAGAAATGGGTATGTTGTCTATATGTCTTGAAGGGAGGTGGTGGGAGATGATTTTATTTATGAAGTTGTGTGGCTATGGGCCCTGCGGATGACGGCGGGATGGAGACCCGCGCGGACAAAAATAAGCAAACCCCGCGATGACGCTAAAAAAAAACGATCGCGTCATCAAGCTCCAACATCCCTGCGAACACTTAAATTAAACATTTGTCCAATTCTCACTTTTGCGATCTAGAATCATTTCATGAATTTTTAGCCGCATATTCAGGCTGAGTAATCCATAAGAAAAAATTGATTACAGTATTATTTGTTGATTATATATGTAGCTGTGACGACTCGCTCCCAGCGTGAAGTTTGCCCAAAGCATCTGAGAAAATCGGTTTTGTGAATACTTCATGTCAGGGAATTGATAACTCGGCAAGTTGCCACTTTCCGGGTAGAATATGAGGCTTTTTGTAATAAAATCAGCTTGACGTTTATAAAATCGTTGATCTTTGAGTACCTTAAAGTATATTGTTCAACTAGTCAAGGCGCAGCGCGTGAAATTATAGTGCAGATAGGATGAATTTTGTTTTGACATGTTTTGTGAGTGCTTACAGGCAAACCTCTACTCTCAAACTGGAACAAAGAAACAAAGAAAGATACGCTAAAGCGAGTTCCATAATCTGTTCACCTTTATTCCTTACAATTTTCTTCCTATGCACCTTTACCCTTCAATAACAAACCAACCAACCCACCAAGGAGAAGAGTTACCCATACTGAATCCATTGGCAATACCTCACTGAAACCGTCGAAGAATGGCTATGGAGGTTTCTACCAACGACAGTACCCTCAAATCCATGTACGAGTAGGTTATATCACTACACTTTTCCAGTGGCATCTTTCTATCAATATGCACTTTACATTACTTTACTGACAGAATAAAGCTACTTGAAGACAGGGACCTTCTCCGACCTGACGATTACTTGCGGCGACAAGACCTGGAATGCCCACCGAGTGGTAGTATGTTCCAAATCATCGTTTTTCAGAGCAGCCTGTGTTGGAAACTTCAAGGTATTGACCAGTCGAGTCTTTTGGCAGATGACAGCAACTGACCGTCTATAGGAAGCTGCTACTGGGGTTATAAACCTTCATTACAACAATCCAATGGCAGTAGGACTCATGATGGACTACTTGAACACGAAAAGCTACAAAATCGATGAAGAGCTTCTCGCAGCGATCCGCAGCAGAATATACATTCATATCCAGGTTCACTGCCTTGGGGATAAATATGATATCCCAGGACTATGCCGATTGGCAGCCTCTCACTATCAGAGCATTTTGGAAGACAGAGCTACTTTTGAAGAATACTTGGCTTCTATCCCCGAAGTTTATCTGCTACGAGCATCAGACAGTTTGAGGGGAGCAGCAGTTGAACACGCGAGGCGGAGGTTGGCCGAGGATGATTGGTCACTCGAGTCAAGGTACAAACTCAAGCAGGTCATGAAAGATGTTCCCGAGTTTGGCAGTGACCTGGTGGAAGTTCTTACCGCTGACCCAGAGCTATCTCATTGCCGAGTGTGCCAACAGATAATCGTGTGTGCTGAATATTGCAGATAGAACCGTCCTTCTTGAGGTCTCTATTGACCCTGAGACACGTCCATATGAGATTCTAGGCTAAATATCACAAGGCTATTCAGATACGCATCAGAACTTGTAGTAATCAGCAAGGAGAAACTTGAGTGGTATTCCTGTGTGCATCGTTGTTTCTATTTGCAACAACGCCTACCGTAGTATCCAATACTTGTGAGACTATGTACTATTTTACCATGGAAACGAAATTCAATCGGCGACTTCCTTCACCAGATCACCAATCTGCTATTTGTATGTTAATCTAAGACCCAATGATAGATTTCGACGATCTCGCAAAATCTCGACATGACAACGACCGCCTAGCATGGAACCAAAAGCTCAGTAAAGCCGGTCCCGCGGCATGCCAACTGGCGTCTAAATTTCGTGATAACAGGCCCCTTACATTTGTACTAGCTTCTACATATATTATTGTACGGCGGCAGCCACGATGAGCGGCTAGAGGATAACGGACTTAATATGCCTTCATATAAAGCGGCAGGGTGGTCATCTCATAATAATATTCAGATACTCACCGGCAACTGCAGTATTTATGCCGTGACATTGTCCTTGCTGATTATAATACCTCCACTAATAAGAGAGCCTACGAGGCTTTTGATGCTCCGGATCGTGATGAGCCCGAGATTCTCTGCTCCCTCGCCAGAAGGATCAAAAGATGCCACAGTAAGTGACACAGGACGCGTTCGCTGCAGGATGGCATCATAGCAGTCGAGGATATCCTTCTCAAACAGGCCCCCGGCCGCAGAAAACTGGTTCGCCTTGCCGAGCGAAATATCCAAAGAATCAACATCGAAGTGTAGCATTGTCGGCCCAAGATCCTTCTTCTTTAGAAACCCATGCAGTACCGCCGCAAACTCCGTCCTGCCGCCATTCTCATCTCCCCATACAACGTCGAACCCGGCATTCAAAACCCGCTGTCGCTCGAGCTCATTCACGTCCCGCATGCCAACGTGCACGAGCTTCTCCCGAATATTCATCACCTCATGTCCCTGGACCGTCGCCAATATCCCCTTCCAGCACTCCCCAGCCAACATAGCGATAGGCTGCGAGTCAAAATAGCCGCTCATGACAGTATCAGGAGTGTTGTAGTCGTCATGTGCATCAAACCATACGCAACCTAGCTTCTCCCCTGTCTCGCGAGCCCTCAGCGACCGGTTATACCCAGCTGCCACGCCAACGGCGGCACTGCAGTTTCCAGAGAGGACAATGGGAAATGAGTCGCTGTTGTGCGCCTCGGAGACGAGAGCTGAGGTGCGACGGAATAGCTCAAAACTGCGGCCGATTTCGCCCTCAAACTCGTCAACTGGTTCAATCTCAATCTCTTTGACGAGTACGCCAAGGTCTTTCAACGCTTGTACGACACCCAGTGATCGGATGAAGTCTGGCCCTGCTCCGACCCCGCGGTTGTAGAACCCGACGTGGTACGGCGAAGATATGATGGTGATTGATTTAAGCATGGCTTGTATCGTGATTGGATGAGAGAGTTGTCTTAGCTACGATCAATGGCTTCTGTATTTGGAGTTCCTTGGGGAAATGTTGCGATGGTCACTGACTCATCCCCTCAGGGCATTTCGGAGGAATCATTTCAATAGCTTATTCTGCCAAGCTGTAGACACCTCCAAGGCGCCAAGCACGTGCATTAGTGTTTGCGGGGTAGAGCCAGGGCAGTTATACCCAAGGAGGTAAAGGTAGCCTAATCATTAGCAAATCAATGTTAATGTTAATGGCGGCGGGAATGGCGTTGAGGCTTTGGAAATGTCGGATACAAAACCATCATTCGGGCAGTGGCGGGGTAAGTAAGCTCTGTGTTTATTTGTCATCCCGTCGTCGAGCCAACTGTTTGACCGAGCTGACAATATACACCACTGGTGCCGTTGTACTGAGACATGCGCCATACCCGTGCCGATGGGTTAACTTAGCTCCCCAGCGCGGAGACCCGACGTCGGTGGCGATGCGAGGCAAACAAGGACGTGAGACGGTTGTCCGGTTTGGGAAGGAGACCAGCACGAAGGGTAGCTGGAATAACACCAGCCATTCCGAACGGGAAGGCTGGGCTGAGGACTGCGGCTGCGTCTGTATTGTGTTGTGTACGGCGGTGGTTGGCGCGGAATTGCTGTATGTGTTGTACGGCAGCTGCTGTTCCAGACACAGGTCTCGGATTTCCCGAGGCGAGGATTTACATACTATAGTAGTATGCGTTGAGGCCATCAGTGAGTTATATTCAATTAACACAAACTTATTGGTGGGCAACTTCTCTAGCTCACGGATACACGGCGGTTCCTGGCGGCCTGCATACACTACTCTTGCTGTAGCGGTGTTACGAGTCATGCCCAGAGGCAGTTATTATTTCGAAATCACAGTTTCTATTCTTCCTCCATGCTTTCTACTTCACTAGTATTCGACATATTGCAGTATCTGCATTTGGTTTTGAGGCTGGAAGATGTGTCAAAGAACATATAAGAAATTAATATATCACTGAAACGTTTCAGCTTATAAAGCCCCGGAATAGGATGCTTCCCGTTGGGTTATGCAGTATTTCGTCGTGTGAGACATCAAACACTCAAACCCATTCTGGTCGTCATTTATCACACGTATACCCCATTCAAACGCATATCTATATCTCGGTGTTGGGCTGTTGTTGATCTTTCCGCTAAAAGCAAACAGAAAACGCCTCCCCCTTGGGCAACCCAAATATAAATTTGCCCATATACACCGCTTCCGTACGAGCTCATCACCCTGCCGTTACCATGTATTCAGTATCTGCAGGTGAGACATTGCTCCGTGGTTGTACCATGAGTTCAAAATCTGTTGATCAAACATTGCTTGGCTATGTATAAAGTAAGATAGGTTCGCTTCTAGAAACCTTCCTCCTCCTCCACATCAGCCCATAACCACTCCTCCTTCCTATTTCCATACACCATGCTCTTATCCAAGAGCCTCATTGCCCTCGCGGCATGCTTCCTGCCCCTCATTGCCAGTGCTGCTGAGCTGCAGCTCCGCAATGCCGCCGCTAAAAATGTCGCTGCTGATAGCTATATTGTTGTCTACAAGGACATTGACGACTCAACCTTTGAATCCGAGATGTTCGACGTTCGTTCGTTCCTCCTGAGTAAGCGTGACACGACTTTTAAGGGGTTGGGCCACAAATATAAGATGTCGAAATTCAAGGGCTATCAGATCGAGGCTGATATGGACACCGTCAACAAGATTTCACAATCGCCCAATGTAAGTTGGCAATGAAATTTGAAGAGACACTCAGAATACTAACGTTGAATAGGTGGCTTATATCGACAAGGATGTGAAAGTGTCCGCCTACGAACTGTCCGTCCGCATCGGCGCACCGTGGGGCCTTGATCGTATTTCCCACCGTTACGGGATTTCCCACCGTGACGGGATTTCCCACCGTAACGGGACTTCCCACCGTAACGGGACATCCAAGGGGCTCGAGGAATATACCTATGATTCTAGTGCAGGGCAAGGCACCACCATCTACATTATTGACACTGGCGTCAACATCAAACACGAGGTATGTACTCGTCCTCAGCAGCCCAACACATATTCCCCAGTTGCCCATTAACTGTTCTCTAGGAATTTGAAGGTCGCGCCAAATGGGGCGCTAACTTTATCGCCGGCTCAGTCGATGCTGATGAGGACGGACATGGCACCCATGTTGCCGGTGTCGCCGCTGGAAAGACCTACGGTGTTGCCAGCAAAGCCAACATTGTCGCCATCAGAGTCCTCGATGCCAATGGAGATGGCAAGGGCTCCGATGTTCTCGCGGGCATGCAATGGGCCGCAGATGCCGCCGCATATAAGAATCAAACTGGGAAGTCAGTCATCAACATGTCCCTAGGTGCGGAGTACTCCGATGCCATCAACAAAGCCACCGAAGCTATCATCGCTAGTGGCGTCGTCGTCGTCGCTGCTGCCGGCAATGAGGATATGAACGTTTCTCGTGTCTCTCCTGCCTCAGCCCCAGATGTCATCACCGTCGGTGCGACTGACAGGAACGACGCCCGTGCTGAGTTCTCCAACTGGGGCGCCGCTCTTGACGTCTTTGCCCCGGGTGTCGACATCCTTTCCGCCTGGATCGGAAGCAATACTGCGTTCAAAACCATTTCAGGGAGCAGCATGGCCTGCCCGCACATCTCAGGCCTTGCGGCTTATTTCATTGGTCTGGAGACGAACGGGACCAGCACACCGGCTAAGATCTCTGCAAAGATCAAGAAGGTCGCTACGAAGGGCGTTGTGACCGATATGAGGAACAGCACCAACAACCTCGCTTATAATGACAATGGTTACTAAATTGGTCGTTGGCGAGGTGTGTATAAGATATGGTTGTGGGCGTGATGGGTCTCAATGCGATGATAAAACTTAATTTATGCTCATTGCAATTTTGCCCTCTTCAATAATAAGTATTTGCTCCCCGAGCTCTAAATATAGACATGCTAAATGTTGGAATATAATGTAGAATGAGACTTACATTTAGAAGTCGATTCAATTAATTAACGTGCTTCGTTACGTTTTGCGGACAATCATCATACGTGCGCGGCCCTGACGTGAAATCCTGTCATGGCCACCCCTTAGCCTCTGCCTTAGCAGTGGTCCCAGCCTTAACTTTTTAACATCTGTAGCCTCGTCTCAAATTCATTCTCACAAAAGGAACTCACAGTCGTATTTACACGATGGGTGGCCACCGCAATTCAAACATTCATCGCAACATCCACTTTGTAGATGGAAGAAACAATGAGATTGCTGGTGTCTGGCAAAATGGGGCGCTGACATGGTCGGAAATGGCAGAATGGATGGAGATTACATTTCAAAAACCTGTCGACAGCTACGCCCCCTTCCGCTGTCTCGAGCCGGGCGACCCAGCTAATCCTCTGGCACAACACGGACCAGCGATTATAATGCAGGGAAACAACAATCAGATTGAGACTGGGTTTTACGTCATTCTAAGCCCTGATGGTAAGCTGTAGATAGTTACTCTATTTTCTAGATTTATCAAGACTAATACCTTTGAATTCAGGTGCTGTTGTTAACATTCCCATTAATACCCAGGATCCTAGGCCACGCGCTGTTACTCGTACATCTTCATCGAAGTTAGATCCTCATGTAAGTTTATGAATTTTTATTCTTACCGTAATTTCCTCTCACGATATGAGAAACGTCAGTTATGCCCTAAGCGTTCCTGGAACTTAAATGGCGCCCTCTCAGAAACTCATGCAGCCTTTTTTCAACATGGCTACCCTCAGCATCTTGCAGCACCTCAAAGTTCTTTGTCTTCATCTTCCGCTTCGGTGTTTGGGTCTTAGGCACCTTGGCCTTAGGCTCTGAGGTCGGATTTCCATCATCTGGGTCATCAGCTAAATTGTCTTGAATAGTCTTGAACTCTCTAATACTTGTATAGATCAAGACCTTTCGGAACCGTGTCCGCGAACGTGATGGACGTTGTGTCATCACTGGCGAGAAACCACTTGATGATGTGGATTTCGTTCGTCTGGAGGCTGCCCATATATTCCCACTTGCAGATCTCGACATGGTAAGAAGCTCATGACTACTCTTGATTCTTTCAAATCTAACTTTTATACAGTGGAAGGAGGAATCCTGGCAAATCCAGATCACTGACGACAAATACGTTGGAGAGTCTGGCATTAATTCCATACAAAATAAAATACTTCTACGCTCCGATGTCCACCAGTTGTTCGACACATATCGCCTAGCCATTAATCCTGATGTAAGCAATTGCTAAATAGAAATAGTTTATAGTTTATAGTTTTAATTATATAACGTATTTCACAAGCGACTCGCCCACACAAGCGACTCGCCCACCGAAACACTA
>JPJV01001099.1:0-14328 GCA_000750745.1 Pseudogymnoascus sp. VKM F-4281 (FW-2241)
GGGGGTTAGGGGCAGTGGAAAAGGGCGCGGCGACAGCTTATTTTACGGGGTACTGGATGGAATTTACAGCGTATTTAACACTGTAATTTACTGAGTAATTTACTGCGGGGCTACTGTGGAATAGCTGTGTGTGAGGTGTATGTGTAGTGGTGTGTGTGCAAGCAGAATAATAATAATAATAATAATATACTCATCATCATACTCATACTCACACTCATACTCACACTCACACTCACACTCATAACAATTACAAGAATAAATCATAAATCCCAAATAAAAATAAAAATAATAATAAAAATAATAATACAATATCAAACCCGCAAAAATAACAAATCAAAGCTATACGAGATTGTTGGTTTTGACCATAAGATGACCCTTTTTTTATATTACTGTACTGCGTTCGTAATTCGCTGTACCGTAACTAGATTACTTGAATCGTTAACAGAATAAAAGTGGGGAACAGAATTGCCTGAAGCGTGGACAAAGGATAGGTCGTCACTTCCTAAACTCTCCACTCACCGCCCAAATCACATGACACCCATATCTCCAAAAATATACACACACTTTTACCATTACCACTCGTGTTTCGCATTCCGCTCTCGTGGAAATCCCGCGCTTTGGGCCTTGGTGTGTGTCTCTGTCTCTGTGTGCCGCCGCAACCAATCTCAACCCCCACCCACCCCCCACCACATACGCTAACAATAGCCCTTGTCTGTCTCATATCACCATACACCGTTGTTGTGGTCCAATACTCTAATGAAGGGCATGCTCTCCACGAGGTTGCGACTTCCTTTCAGACAGTCGTCTCACTGCAAGGCTGAGCTTCACTAGAGTGCTCTAGAATAAGTACACTACACACCCATTGACGGAACGACATGTGCACAGGGGTAAGGAAGTAAGGCACACACAAAAGGACGAAACGGGTTGTTCATTTCGAAAAGGGCCATCGTTCCCAAAGCCCTCAAACTCATATCGACGCTCCCAACCATGAGTAAAACATCACCAACACACTATAGCCACCCAAAAGTCGTGATACGTAACGCTATGGATATAAATGATCAAGTAGAACAAACCAAACCAAAAAAAACTCTGAATCCGCCCCGCTAAATGCAATTTTGCCTCAAATGGCAACATCAAAAGCCAACGTGGTTCCAAAAATAATCATGTCTTGAGTCTTGGAGGAGATTTGCCGGACTGCGTTCTAGCTATCTCTGATGGTGGTATCTGCTCTGCTTTGCTCTGCTCTGAATCTGCTCTGCCAAACTGGTGCCCTCCCAGATCCGTTCCGGGGTTGCGTATGAAGGAAGCGAAAACAAGAAGGAAGTGGCCTCTCCTGTTGAAACGGCTGCATAAGAGTTGCCTCTGTGCTGTGCGAGCGGCAGGTCCTGTGAAGCCCGTGCCGCGCCGTTGTGGATGTCTTAAAAAAGTAAATATCAAAAAATAAATGCGAATATAAAAATCGTTAAATCGTTAAAAGTCGTGACGTGAAAAGGGGGGGGCATAATAGGTCGTAATGCGTTTAAAATCTTCGTTGGTTGGGCTTTTGGCAATTTTGTAAATGGAGAGACAGAGTGGATGTGGGAAAAGGGGTGGGACGATAGGTAGCCGGCAAATCCAGGGTTCGGAGACGCTGGAGGAGATCTCGGCTTCTGAGGCAAATGAGAATCCCTGTGAGTCTCTATTCGTAGGATGATGTCGAATCGCTGTTACTCGGACTGGGCGAATGGCGGCTAGGGAGCCTGCCTCCGCCCCGTCTCTTGTGGCGAGATGCCCCGTCAGTGGCGGGTAGCCCCTGGACGACCCCGTTCCTGGCCAACATCCCGCCATTGACAGAGAAGTTGCGGCACACCATGAACGCACGCATGGCAGCGTTCTCTTGCGCCAGCTGATCCGATTCGTACGCTAGGTCGGTACGGTACTCTCGTCCATTGACGAGCACGAGACAGGTGAAGCCGGAGCTGCTTCGGTAGACCTCGTACATGGGGTCCCTCCAGCCGCGGCGTTGGCACAAGCCTATACACAACATTAGCATTCGTCAACAAAGCCACTGACTCTGCAAAAGAGGAAAGCCGTCATGCCCAGCGGCAGGCACCAACGTCGCCACACTCTAAATTGACGTCGAGGCGCAGAAGCGTGGTACATCTGAGTTCGCCCTCCCCGTGGGATGGCACTACGTTGGGACCTCATATGAAAAATGATGCCCAAGGTAACCAGCAACGGGAAGGCGTCTGCAGGTACGCCTCGAGTACGACTTGATCCCGGTGGATATATGTGTGAAGAGATGACATACCGTCAAGATATTGGATATAGAAGCCGCCCATCATGATTCTTCGCAGGCAAGATCTCTGTCTTACCCTTCTATTCAGGGGTTACGTCGATTCAACGAGGTTATCACAACCCAACTACAGGGTTTCTGTTTGCCCAAGACAGCCCTACAAGGAAACTCCGAGGTCAATGTCAATTGACTTTTCTTTTTTGTGATATTGAAGCAGGAGTACTGCAGCTCGTTGTCAATCAAGACTTGATAAGGCTGAAAAGGGTGGGCGACGGCGTGGTAGAAGAGGAGTGAGGCGGTTCTGTGGTTGACTTGGGAGATCTTGGGCAGGATATTTTCGTCCCTCAAGGCGAGACATGTGTGATTTATTGCCCACGCCTAAAGTTAGCGTACCGCAAGGATAGGTGGGATCAATCGGTTCAGAGATTCCAAGGGGCCATCAGATAGGGCGAGTAGTCGAGCCAGACGCACGAAGTTCTGCGGCTCAAGAGGTGTGACCCATATTGATGTGTTGGCGTGTGCCGTTGCCAGTTGATGATTTCCTGATATTAGCCAACTCCACCACGGTTATGGCGGGGCACAAGAGGGGTGATCTCGAGCTGTTCAGAGGCAGGCCGCTCAAATATGACCATATGTGCATTTGCTAGAGGTACTGGCTCTGCAGCACTGGTGGCGAAATAGACAACGCGTTTCCACACCCTCCGGCTATGTACGTCTCTCTTGAGACTTGTGCCAGGCAGGAGGGGCAGCAGAGAGGAACAGGGAGGGGCATTCTTTTTTGCATGGGGCGATTAATCAGACTGGGGCTAATGCCAATTGAGTATGGCAGACCCCAGAAATAACACGAAATAGACGTTCTGAGACTATGGGGCATCTCTCGATCAAGGCTGTCCCTAGTCCTGCACCATGCGATATGTATCTTTAGCAATGGAACAGGCCTGCTTTCTCGAACATAGGCGCATCGCTGAGCCAAGTGCAAGGTCTGCCCCGCACGGCATCGGTGACCGTCAAGAGAAGTGCATACATCGGACCGTTGCCCTTGGCATGTAACGACTGGAGCACGATTTGACACGAAGTCGGTGAGAAATAGAGTGCATTGGCCGTGGCTGGTAGACCAACTCATCAAGCAACGAGCGAAAGCAAGACGGAAATTGACGAGTGGAAGGAAATGCGCGAGGCAACCAGACATGCTTTTCGACTAGCCTGGACAAGGTTGTGTGCGCATGCATTATGAGCTGGCAAGACGCTTGACGAGCCCGAGTAAGACCGTTTTTTTCTGAAATTACGACTTCAGTAGGAGTAGTAAATGCGGGAAGATCCAAATGTATTGCAATGCATGAAAATGGAGAATAGCTGTTGGAAGTAACCCCGATCGGAGTTCAATTAGAAAAATTATCTACAACTGATCGGCTCTCGCGCTCCGATTGTTTGCACATCTTTTTTTTTTTATAGAATCAAGCACTCGGGATCCCAAGCGGGCGGGATGTGTCCTTAGCACCAGCGATGTATGGGACTCCAGAGATAGATCGTGCTGAGATCATGCGAGAGAATCCTGGAAACCGCACTTTGGGAATCCAATTGACGGCAGAGTTGAGGGGTCGATTGTGCCGTTGGCTGACAGGGAAGCAGGCACAAACGAGCCAAGACCAAAACCTATCGCATATATGTCATTACGGGGCCTGCACAGTAGTACTCCATACTGCACAGTAAGAGGACTGTATATAGTACAGAATACACCGAACCGTAGCGGATGGAGGGCTGCACTCGTATGGAGCGATGGAGTACTGTACCCGTATGAACCACTGTATGGCGTACTGTTTGGAGTAACTGTACTCCGTATACTCCGTATGCATGTATGGATTTCCATGCGGCCTGCGCGGCTCGTGAAAGGGCACAAGTGCAGCGCGAAACCTCGTAGTCGCAGCGTTGTTAGGCGGGGCAAGTACTTTCCATATTCCGCAACGGCTGTCTCGCTATCTTCGAAATTCAGAAATTCCAGTCTCGTAATTCGTTGCGACTATATGTCGCCGACTCCAGGGCCCCATCGTTGATGCAGCTAGAGGCGCGGGCACTGGGGCCAGCACCTGCACGTCGAAGGTCATGGCATGTAATGTGCAGCATACCACTGTATAGCAATACAACAGTTCATGGATCGCGCAACGGGCGTCTCTGGGTGAGACACGATAGAGCAGAGCGCGTATCTCCGTATCCCCGTAACAATTGATCAGGTTTTGCCCCTCAAAAAACGTGGCGACACGATGTATAGAACGTCGAGAGTATCCCGTGGATGCTTTCTGGAGAAACTTGGCGGGGACGAAAGGTGACTTTTTGGCGCCGAGTTGCAAAAGGTTTGTGGTAGGGGTCCGTGGTTCGCAATTGGCCGCTTAATGGCTATGGGGGTTACTCTACAGTGCGGTGCGACAACAGTGCTCCATCGTCCTTGCCTTGTCTTGCAGTTTGAAGAGATGCATCCCAGTCTTTTGTTGCACCTCCCAATTTCGTCAGATAGGAAGGCTTCCCCAGACTCTAAATATCTCATACGCATGCACGTAATAACTGTAGACCAACAATATCCAATCGGTAGAATAGCCAGGAGGCCAGGAGGTTGCCCCGGAGTAATCTCCATCACTCAAAATCTCACATGCACGCCCAGCAGACATCCATACCCGCCAACACATCTGCACGACATTTTAGTCCTCCCGCACGTCCAAGACTCGACTGTGGACGGATGAGTGGATATGACTCTCCTATTCGTGCTGCACATCGGATGACTAGAGGTCGGCGACCTAACTACTGTGTCTGAACTACTTGAAGATCCCGCCTGAGCCTCTCCTTACATCAAGCACTCGGCCCCGGCCGACGTGACAAGACGAATCACACTGCATAACCGAGTCCGAACCGTTCATTTACAGATACAATCATATGACTACCCAATTTCTGGGTATTTCCAATACCACAGCGGCTCGACGGGTCTATCCGTCCATGGCTGTCCCCTTGAGACCATAGAGCCCCTGGAATGTCTGCCAACGCATCGGCTTGGTTCCAAGCCTTTCCGCACTAGCCCCTAACCCCTCAGTGGCCGCCTACTTTGCGGCCCACCCCTTTCGAAATCATGTCGCCGGCCATCCAGCTAGCCTTCAAACAGGACTTCGAATGCCCACTTCGCGCGAATGAATGCTCATGAAAAGCGCTCTTGGTCGTCGCAGTATTGCATCACCCTCTCCGCAATTCCCTCAGGTATGACGTAGACGGGGTGGATGCTCTTGATCCTATTTTCCTCGTCGAAGATTTGAGGACAGCTGTCCTGCTCTCTTGGATACTTCTCCGAGGTCCATCCCAGCGAGGTTATGCTGTCATCAGCTGGAGCCTGTAAAGACCACTTGTACTGAGCCGAACTGAGCCCAGCAAGCAAATAACAAGTATGATATCCATCCGAAAACCTATATTCACTCGTCAGCATGTGAACAAAACGTGAGTGTGTGGCGCCCGGGAGATATACATTCCGGGTTTGTCCCTCAACCCGCCACGCTTGGTGGTATCTTGCCCACAGCACAAGATATATCGTGTCAGTGCTTCTCGGTTATAAATGCTGTCATTGTGGGTGATCTCTTCTGTCTCTGGTGAACCCGCAAGACAAGCGTCCAGCAGTGGCCAGCAGCCACCAATCCAATGAGAGTAACAGCCATCCACAAGTTTGTTCGTGCGCCCAGCGAGCCCACCTTCTGGCGCGTATTGACGGGAAGAGAGCCATGATATGAGCGTCGGTACATCCAGATATTTTGGAAGAGTAACACGAGGGTCCCCAAGGATACAAAGGCACGCAAGGGCACAGAAAGCATACGCGCCGTGAGCCTCTGTGTCCGGGCGGCTGGCAATACCACCCTCATACGTTTGACCTGTGAGTGTCAGTACTTGCCACAAGCGTTGAATAACATATCGTACATCGTGACACATATTCTCCGAGACCTGTGAAAAGATCGAAATCATCCGCCTTGGCCGGGGATCCCTCCGCTAGGTGTAGGGGAAGCCTGAGAAGCTTCACCAGCATCGCCGCACAGTATGCCCCCCTATACATGTTAGATTGTAATCAAACCGCTGATAATGTGCATGTATTCACCTGACATCGACCTCCCCTCCGATAGACATTTGAAACCCTCCATCTGATTGCTTTAGCCTGGACAACCATTGCCACATTGCCTGCCGATCAATAATGTCAATAGCATCGTCTCCTCCAACCATGGCTAGCGAGAGCACTGTGGCATATGTTGTTGCCAGATGGCTCATTTGGCCATGGCCACCTCCAAAACCCCCAGTGGAATTCTGGAGTGGCGTCACGGTGCTTATCAGCCGTTCCCTATACTGAGCAACGTCCTCTCCAAGTGCACTCAAGGCAGTGAGCGTCCAGTAGAAGAACCATGGGCGAGCAGCATCGGCCTTGGTGAATGGCGCAGGGAGAGGGTGAAGCTGCTTGTGGCAGAAGTTGATGTGCTTTTCGCGGAGCAAGTGCGGGACTCCATGCTCGTTGTAGTAGCTGAACTCATCCGACTGGGCAGATAGAAAGGGAATGCATATATCTACAACATCGTCTTGCTTCTCAGAGGTTTCCGTTACTAGGACGTCTTGGATCGGTGGCTGCTGGGTAAAGAGACTGGGAATCTGATATGTGGTCGTCATAGTCACGGGACTGGTGGGCTCGTCTTGCCAAACTTCTTCCTCTGCTGACTCTGCGTCCGAAGAAAGTTCGTCGACTGATAAGTGCGGTTGGGTCTGAGAAATATCGCCTCTGTTATCACTCGAGGTCTCGGCCACTTCTGTTCGTGATCGAGGTGAGGTAGCTTGCGGGGAAGAAGACGAAGCCATGGCGCGGGACATAAAGCGCACTTTATAGAGCTGCTTTGGTCTTTGTGATCGCTTGAAGGGGTATGTCATGAGTGATACTCGTCATATCGCCATAGGATCGATAGATGATAGAGCTCTTGCTATTGTTCGTGTGTGAATCGGTCGTTTGTGGTTAGCTCGCTTACTGGCAAAGAAGTGAGGGACCAGAGGTCAGAAGCAAGGCTCGGTCGGGAAGCTGATTATAGCGCAGATTGCTCCGCACCTCATGAAATAGACCACACATTCTTACAAAAATTATACTTCAATGAATCCATCTTCTAATCACAACGACGTTGCGACTAAACTTCACGTCAATTGAGCCTCATGTGACTAAAAGCATCTTGGGCAAGGTTTCATCCGCGCTTTGATCACCAAATGAGCTGGCCACAAATCGGCACGATAAGGTTCCCAAGGCCGAGATGGCATGGCACCACCACTGCTCTTTCGGCACGCCCTGTAACAATGGCCTCAGAATGAATGTTTTCCAGAAGGAGTATCATACAGGAGCAATGCAATCCTCTGAATAGGGCTATTTGACACCTCACTGATTATGTCAGTCTCTTAGGATATAATGCCAAGAATATGCGGTGTACTCCAATGGCCCCTCCCATCGGTGTCTCACCACACATTCCCTTTGTTTTATCAAGGTGGCCAATAGCAACGAGGTGAAAAAATTGTCCGCGATGCATAGACCCGTCACTGTTTGGGAAGAGTCTGTCTAAGGGATGAGACTTGACGGGATCTCAATTCTACTATTATCTCGGCAGTTGTTTCATGCACCGTCTGTTCCCCATGGGACGACAACATAGGCAATGGATCCATCGGAGAGCCAGTACCTCAAGCATCAAGTCATGACCAATGACTTTGACTCTGACAGTTCATGGGCATCTGTTATGTGCCGAGCTTCCCGATTCCCGATTCCCGATTCCCGATTACCGTATCACTTGACGATCTTCGCGGAAGTTCCTTTGAGCAGGAGTACTCCCAGCTGGTTGCCAAAGCTGGGGATCTAGACAATCAAGATGACGACGGCTACGACGCGTTGTGTAGCTGGATCGGGAACCATGCTTTGCATACTTTAGAGAACGTACACCACATGACCGAAGGATCTCACCTTCGAACCATTCTACTTTCCACCGACCTATCATCTGAAGCTTGTCGTCTGAGGGCCTTCGCTTTACGCCGAGGCTACACAAGATTGCCACACTATCGATCCGTTCGTTCTGATGACTCTATCCCGAGACCTCCCACAGTACCCGCATGTCTCTCACTCAAAGGCATCTGAGATCCAGATTGTTACTCAAATCGGTGACGAACATGATTATATGTCCGAAATCCCTCGACAGGCTGCTGTTAGCGACGGCTTGGTCAGGGGTTTAATGCCCTCACTTGACAAGAGCCAAGTTATCAGAAAAAATTGATATATAGTCCCGCATCTTCAATGCCGACCTAAAGGACAGAATCAGAGTGGCCGACGTTCATAGTATTGTGATATCCGAAGATGCCACGATGGAGTCGATCTGCTGTTTGACCTCATACCTTCAGTTGCCGAGCCGTTGGATAGTCTCCAATGCAAGGTGGTCTCGGAGCATCATGCCAAGTGGAAACAGCAGGTTACGGACACTGTCACCGAGCTATATTCCCATGATATTGTGTGGGGTGATGTTCATTCTGGGAATATCTTCATCGATAAGAATGAACTGAGCTGGCTAAATGGTCAACGGGTAGAGGTACCGGCCGCCTGCAGAGATGTACTCTATCGCAGTGATCAATGTATGTTTTACGCCTGTTTCCTCAAGAACTTTACAGGCAACGGATAATCATTCCAGAATATTCGAAGAACATGTGAGGCAAGTGTTTTCTCCTCTTGTAGGTTATATACTGTTAGTTAGCTGCTCATTGCTTTAGTAGATTGACAGACGCCTAATTTTACAATAGCATACAAGGCGGTTCTGCTTCCACGATTTCCTACAATGCTTTCATTGCGTGATGTATTACTTGCTATTCTTAGACAGCTGGTATTATTGGCTCCATTGAATAGGCAGCAAGGCTTTGCCCTCTATAAAGCGGCTGCTGGCTACTAACATCATCGTGAGATTAGTTCCATCTTAATTATTCTAAAAACGACAATAAACCATCGAAGATTTATCGTTCAATAAGGATAGCGCTACTTTTTGCAAGCTTATAACTCGGACATCTACAATGGCCTCGCCAGAACCATCACCACCCCTCTCGCTCCTCACTCTCCCTACTGAGATGCAGGACGCTATTTTCACTCACTTGCGATTTTTCGATCTCCACACTCTACGATTGACTAGCCGCGACTTCCACGCCCTAATTCCTCCACCTACACATGGCGAGCTTCTATCGGCCGAGTCGTTAGAACTCGGTTTCCTTGCCTGCGCAGGCTGCATGAGGCTGCGCCGTATAGCCAAATTTAGCCCTAAAATGTTTAAGAGGAAGAAGACAGCCGGCGGGATTGAAGCGTATAACCGGTTCTGCTTCGAATGCGGGCGTCGACCGCCACCAGGTGAGCATCGATATATGCTCGGCGCGAGATGGGAGGAGAATGGTGTGCCCTTTGTTCGATGCCTAAGATGTGAGAAAGTTGATATAGGCCCGGCTGAACAGGCAATTTCGCTGTGCCTTCCATGCCACAGGCAGGATTTAGAGAGGAAAAAAGCGGTTGAGGAATTAAAGAGGGTGCAGATGGACAGGAAGTCGCGGGAGGTGAGGAGGTTACTACGTGCAGAGCGACGACGAAAATGGGTCGAGCGCGGTTATGCGCTGTCTGACTTTTCTTCGGTGGATTCGAGTGACGAGGACGATTCAGGAGATGAATGGGGACATGATGGGGATATGGACTATTCTGGTCATTCGTAACGTGTATAGCTTTGCTCTGTTCCTACCTTAGTAGTTTATGAGCTCGACTTACTCTACTAGGTAAATACTCTAGCTTTAAAGAAAACATTAAAACAAGGGCTTCTATAGTAGTAATAGTTACTACTATAGCTATTAGAAGCCTTTTAAGATATAATAGCATGTGAATTGAAATGAAAGTTTTGAAAGTCTTTGGATAATGTAGCACATATATCACGTGATGAACAATTATCGCCCACTCTCGGTGGGATTTCTCTTGCTCGAATAGTTCCGTTTGTAAACAATAGTAGAGCGCGCAATGGGCCATGTGAATATGGGTTGACGGGCGCCTGCATGGAGAAAATGCAGCTGGTTTCACACTCGGCAAATCAGAGAAAGGTGGAGATCCAAGATGGTACGATGGGGTTATATCAGTCACGTTAAGAAGTGTTGGCGATTGGACAACCCCTCATCTGCGGCAACACCGAGATCCTGATTGCACCCCACGTCCACGACGCTTCGGCAACCGGGCAACTGCAGTCTCATCTTCACGTTTCTGTGTGTGCGTCTCCTACGGGCTACCTGCCGTGGCTCCCTCCCTGATGTGTCCTTGAGAACGAGAACGAGAAGGAGCTGCCGTGGGAGCGAGTTTCTATATGGGGATTGCAGAGGTGCACGATCCGACAGGGCAGGGATGGGGTTTTCCGCAGCCGCCAGCAAGAAAAAAATGCTCTGTGCGTGGCGAGGTGAGATCTCTGCAGGCGCTAAGAGACATCAAAACGCCTGCGCTTGCCTGCTTCTGGGGGGTTGGATGAGGTTTTGTCGTGGGATATGGCGCCGGGGCTACTAGTAGAGAGCTTGGGCGCTGAAAGGTTTGCCCCATTCCATCATTTCATCCGGCCCTTGCAACTGTTTTACCGCAGCAGTACGGTCCGTAATGCACGTAAGCTCCACGATGGCACTTTCACCCATCCGGTGATGCAAGCGAACGGCACAAGTGAACCTATACGTGTCAATTGGCTACAGACGGACGAGAATGGAGCACTTACAGGACCTGTACCAAGTATGTGTACTATCGTACAGCAGTGGACTGTGGGTAGACTGTGGTGAAGTGCATGAGGGGCTGGGGATCGAGAATTGTCGTTGGCTGTTGAGCACAGGCGGGGTCGCACGGGGTGGCTGGGGTTCATCCCTCTGTTCCCTCCATTCCCTCCATTCCCTCCACTGCCTCCACTGCCTCCACTGCCTCTTCTTTCCCCCAACCCCCAACTCCGCTGTGGTGTTGTTGATAGGCCTAGTTGTTGAACTAACCAAGCGTCCGAAGCATCCCACACCACACGTCCCACACGTCCCACAGTTGGCGCTTCGCTTCAGGGTTGCGGGTCTTTTAGGGACTAGCGCGTGTGCAGTGCTCACCGCCAGTCTTCCTCAACACCGCACATGATTTGGGGGTCAACTCCGCCAGTTCCCAGGCCCACCCTCACCATTCCTCCCGCCAAACCTCACCGCAACATCATGTTCTTGCAAAGGAACTGGCGGTGTCGTTGACACTTCTTCGTACAATACCATTGATCATCCCCCACAAAAGCCTCTCAATCCGTCACAATGGCGTCTAGTCTTGACTTCTCGTCGGATGGACTCCTCGGCCTAGACTTCGATGCAAGAGAACTGAGATACCCATACTCCAACACGAATATGACAGCAAGGAGTTCGTGGCCGCTGGCCCTGGATTTGTCGTTAGGTGCCGACGAGAAACACGGTTCACCACCCGCGCATAACGACAATCAACAGCACCAATATCAGACTGCCCAACATAACTCGCCCACTCTTCTATCGGACTGGCCTGTACACCAGCAGCCGCAGCAGCTCCAGCAGCAATACCTCCAAAGCAACTCGATGATGGGACCGCAGTACGCGCCGTTCGATGGCACCTTCCAGCAAAATCTACAGCACGCACCGATCGACTACCACATCCCTACGACGCAGGCTGCCCTCGAGGCAAGTCTCCAAATGGACGCTCCTTACAACAACAGCAAGGCAGGTCTCCAGATGGACGCCCCATTCAACAATATGGACCAGGCCCAGGACGCGCAGGCACTGCAGTGGGATATGGGGCTGGCCAACTGGCAGGACTTCCAAAATGCCATGTTCACCACCAACCACGGCCTCCCCATGCCCGGAGTTGGACGACAGAGTCTCGGCAGCAATTCGCCCACTGGCACATACCTCGAAGTACATTCATTACCCAGTTCAAGCAGTGACCATGGGTGGACCGCTGTAGACTCCTACCAGAACTTCGATACTTTCCAACAAGCACAAAACGCGGCCATCTTCAACCCAGGGCAGACCTTGCACTTACGCAGCCACTCTGATTCATCCCAGTCGGACGCCACGGCACCATTCCCGGATACAGGCTTTGGGAGTTTTGAAGAAGTTACTTTCCCGCCATACTCGCCATACTCACCAGAGTCGGACACGTACTTAGATCTAAACAATCATCGTAATTGCTTCCACGGAGAATCCCACCACCACTCTCACGACATCCACGAAATCGTCAGTCCTGCTGCAGCCGTCGCTCCTGTTGCCATCAAAGTACC
Source organism: Pseudogymnoascus sp. VKM F-4281 (FW-2241) (assembly GCA_000750745.1). NCBI lineage: Eukaryota > Fungi > Ascomycota > Leotiomycetes > Thelebolales > Thelebolaceae > Pseudogymnoascus > Pseudogymnoascus sp. VKM F-4281 (FW-2241). The sequence continues at coordinate 12,610 of JPJV01001099.1, forward strand.
CTCGACTCGCCAAGTTGCTTCTGGAAGCTCCTCGCCTCCACCACGGAGGAACTCCGGTGCAAGTGGGAAGAAGAGCCCTACAACCAAGGCCACCAAACCCGTTATTCGTCGCACGTCAAATGGAAAGAAGGATACAGAGAAGCGCGTTGGCAGGAGGAAGGGCCCGTTACTACCCGAGCAACGCAAGCAAGCTGGTGAGATTCGGAAACTGCGTGCTTGTCTTCGTTGCAAGTTCCTGAAGAAGACCTGCGATAAGGGTGAGCCTTGTGCTGGCTGCCAGCCATCCCACGCCAGGTTATGGCAAGTACCTTGCACCCGCATCGACATCAAGGATATCGCCTACTTCATGAAGGATTGGAAGGCCGACTATGAACGCCACGTCGGCCGGGGCGTCAGCGTCTACAACATCAAGGGATTTGCCGAAAGCGAAGAGCTCATGTGGATCACGCACGGCTACGGCTTCGCCATTCCAATCATGGCACGCGAAGTTTATGTCACTGACGATAGCTGCTTCATGATTGACTGGACCGAATCGATACACGAGGAGCCGTTAGAATTCGATATCCGTACCGAGCGGATGTCGGCTGGCTCCGAGGGAGTATCGAAAGAAGCGTTGTCGGAATACCTTGACCAGCATCTTGAAGGACCCTTCGAAGACTTCATTGACAACCACTTTGAAGGCACTCCATTCATCACTGAGATCCTAAAGACCGCCCACCGCTATTACCGCAAGGAGAAGCTCCCCGTCATCCGCAAAGCATTGAAACTTGTCCTGGCCTACAACCTCACATTACATGTTACCATGGTTCAGCATCAAGGTGAAGAACGCGAGATGGAGGGGAAGATTGATGACGAAGAATCGAAATTCTTTGGAAAGACATTCGCCCCTGTCATGATCAACTTCCAGATCAAGGTGGCCCTTGCAGACATGTGGCGCGAGCTCCAGAAGGATGTTCTTGAGGAGCTTTCTTCACTATACTCCAGTGTCTACAGCGGCGACCGATTGAAGAACTGGCCAACTATCTTCATGATTGCCTCTATCCTTCTCGCTGTCTGGGAGGAGATGCAATTCGACTGCCACTACAGAGTACCCGATCCAGCTTCCGTGGACAAATTCTGCACTGACATGGAGACCACACCAGTCGGTGTCATCGTGGGTCTCTTCCACGCAATCTCCCAGAAGCTGCCCGCATTTACAGAGTGGGAGACTAGAAGACATGGACAACTTCTGAACAATAACGTCGCCGTCTGCGACGCTATGACAGAAATGAGATCCCATGTTTCTAAGCACGGTAAGCATTTACTTTTACTCCTGGACATTCAAGACAACATTTACTGATTATTTCTGCAGAGGCCTACTTAAAATCGCGCGCGGACTGCAGGTTTAACCGTGATGACTTTGACTGCCTGTCGAACAAGTTCCTCTCAAAACTTGTCATCCGTGCCAACTAAGCCCTTTGCCCATCTTTTTCGACGATGCAAGTCCCTGATTTGCAGGCATATATAAACCTATAAACCGCCCGCAACCTCGCCCCTCACGCTACTTCCGACACGACATACGAAGTGGTTGCTATTTATTTTCTTTGATTTGTTTTGATTTACGACACTTTACCCCATCACGCACAGCGAGCGGATTTTTCTCACCCCGATTCTTTGTCGATTTTAAAGAGCATAGCGATTTTACGACACATCCTTTTTTTTTTTTTTTTTTTTTTTTTT
>JPJV01001101.1:0-19364 GCA_000750745.1 Pseudogymnoascus sp. VKM F-4281 (FW-2241)
CCCCTAGCGCCACCACAACGCCCGCCTCCTCGCTCCCTCCCGCGTCTAGTCCCCCCTCATCGACCGGGCTCTCCGCCGGTGCCGCAGCGGGGATAGGCGTGGGCGCTACGCTTGGCGCTCTCATACTCCTCGGTATCGCCGGATTCTTCTGGTGGAGACGGCGGAAGGGAGATTCGGGATCGGAGACGGGGGCGCGAGCGGGTTTCTTCGGGTGGAGATGGCGGAGGAGGGATTATAGTCCGGAGATGGGCAAGTCTGGGGCGGGGGGTGCGGTGGTGGGTGAGGTGGAGGTTGGGGAGTCGGAGAGTAAGAAGAGGGCTTCGGAGTTGGAGGGGACGGGGAAGATGCCGGTTGAGTTGCAGGGGACGCCGAGGGCGGAGTTGGAGTGTTAGGTTAGGGGGTTGAGAACCCTTTTACTGTATATGTTCCGGCCCAACCGTGAGTCGAACTCTGCTCATGAGCAGGCCGGCCAGCTCGTGAGCGGGCATAACTCACGGTTGGGCCGGAACATATATAATGTTATTGATACCAATTTAACTATTATCTAGGGTATTGCTTGATATCGGTGGATTAGTCTATTTTGCGTTATTGTAAAGAGTGCCGGGACAGTTTAACGATTTCAAGGGAGTTGCTTTGTGTCAGAAGAAGGTGGCAGATGGGAGAGGATACGAAGGTGTGGTTGCGCTATTGGTAGAGATCCTTGGAAGAGAACACACTCTCTGGGAATTTATATCATTGTCAACAGGCCGTCACACATAACGTATGGCGAGGGAGCTTAGCACGCTATGGAGAAACGAATCCGCGACACATCCCTACATCACATCACATCACATCAATACATATCACTAAATCGCTACCAAACCCCTATCTTTCACCATAACCCCGGGCCAACTGCTTCATCTCGTACGCCTTCCGTTGCTCCGCGAGCTCCTCATGGAATTCCGTCGTCCGTCGCACAATCTGATCCAGGTGATCCGAGTTCAACTTCTTGCTCTCAGCCCGCGCGAGACCCAGCGCCGCCGAGACAATGTTTCGAATCTGGCGACCATTGAACTTTGAGGTCCGGCTCTCGATCTTGATCCAGTCGAGGATGTTATCCCAGTTAGCAATGTTGTCGTCATCTCGGATCTGCTTGAGGAATATGGTGTAGATTTCTGAGATCTGCTTGTCGTTGAAGTTGTGGTATTTGACGGCGAGGTGGACCCGAGATTGCACCGCGACGTCGAAGGAGTTGATCCGGTTCGTGGTTAGGATTAGGATGCCTTCGTAATACTCGAGGACACGGAGAAGGACAGATACGAGCGCGTTCTTCTCGAGGTTTGTCTCTCCCTGTCCGCGGCTATTGAGGAAGACATCTGCTTCGTCGATGAGCATTACCGCTTCCCACTCGGTTGCGAGATTGAAGAACCTCCGCAGATTCTTCTCTGCGGTTCTCGAATCAACTCCGATATCAGAGACGCCGATGGAAAACAATGGCTTCCCAGTCGACTTTGCAACGCTTTCGGCTGTCAAAGTCTTTCCCACACCGGGAGGTCCTAAGCTGCTGCATTAGTCGTAACATCTCATCATGTTGAAAACGTATCGGCATACCGTGGAACAACAACACCAACCCTTTGCCCTTATCCTCAACAAGATCATCGAGACCTCTCCCATCACGCTTCTTCCCTTTCTCGTGGTTAACAACCAAATCCTTGATGAGCATCTTGGTATCTATATTCAATGAAAGCTTGTGATCGAAAGTGTCGGCGTTGGGATCAACTACGGCAGTCTTCACCCCCTCCACATGCACCTGCGCCCAATGGCTATTCCGCATCGAGTAGGCCATCACACGCGGGGGACAGATCAAGAGCTGGTCCTCCTCCCAACTGTCTAACGGTACCGAAGCCTCTACCTGATCGTAGTCGAACTTGAGTGTCCTTCGCAAGACATCGTTCTTTTGGCATGTCGAGCACCCGCACTCAGTCTCGCGAATAGAGGGCTCCAATGCTCCCAGCGGAGCATTTGTAGAGGCATGCTGATAGTAGGCTTCGAAATCTATCATGATGGTTCCTTTGACCTATAATCCCTTACTTAGTAGGGTCGACATACGTATCTGGGCATTAATCAACGTACCGGGGACTTTTTGGTAGCCGGTAATCTAGTGTGCTGTGTAGAATACTCATCCCAATAATCACCGCTCACACTACTTCCTTGGTTAAATGGGGACTCCTCACCTGGGGTATCCTGAGCAGATATGCCCCTCCCGCGAGAAAGGCCCAGACCGAAGTAATCGAACATCCTCGAACCCCTGGGAGAAACGCAGATCTCTCTGAATCTCTTTCCTCTGCTGATCAACGCCAGCTTCAGTTTCACGTCCCATGTTGCGCCATCGACGGGGTCACTATAAAACTTCACTGGATAGGCCACCAGCGAGTTGATAGACCGAGTGCCAGAGAAAGGCTCAATGTCAAATTCAAACGGTTTTCGGTCAAAGTAAGCGCCATCCCAGTCATAAGACCAGCAGATGATTGTCCACGCCGGGGGTTTCCGTCGATGGTTGGCTTCCGCATGTGGCCAGCCGTAGCGGACAGAACCTTGCACAATGAAAATTTGATCCTGGTCGAGAAAAGGTCGGGATATAACCATTTCGCCAGGCGGGAAAAGCGTCCAAATAGTGTCAAAAGTAATTTTACCATTCTTTAAGTTAGCGTCCCGGCTCCGGAAGTACGAGTCGAGCTTTGGGTCCCCCGAATTGGTCGAGACAATCTTCATGAGAGCTCTAAGATTCTCGAGGTCTTGCTTCTCTTCGGCGTCTTCAGTCTCCTTGTTTGCTTCTCGTTCTAGGAGTGACCAGTTGAAGATCAACATTGGGAAAGGGGTAACAAACATGGGGTCCTCAGTGTCCAAATCATGGTCAGGGAAATGCGGGAGGAACTTGCGAAGCAGAGAACACATTCTTCGACCGAGGACCATATCCGGAAAGTCAGCAGCTCCGTTTCGGGTTTTTCTATAGGTAAAGGCAAGTTCGCTATCGCTATCGCTTGGCTTTTCCTTTTTCTTTGGCTCTGTCTCCGTCTTCTCGAGCTCTTCTTCTGGAACGTGCTCCCAGCCGCCATCGCCTATATGATCCCAACATACGACCTTGTATTGAAGAGGCTTCCCGTCTTTGTCCGGCTTTTCCGATTTTTCGTTCTTTACTTTGTCCTAGTAGCACTTAGTGACTTAAATTTCAGGAAGCATAAGCGTACTCGTGGAATCCGTACTGAGTCAGGACGATTTTCTCGATCGCTTTCATCGCTTTCGTCTCTTTCATCGCCAGAGCCGGCCTTGGATTTCTAGATTAGGAAATCATTAGTAGGCTTATCCGTGGTCACCTATTGCGGCGCGGATGCCGCGAGGCAAATAGGATTACCTTGCTGCCCTTTTTCCTGCCATTTGGCCGAGGCTCTTCGAGTTCTTTAATCCTCTTTTCGAGAAGTTCAGTATACTTCTCGGTGTACTTTCGCGCCTGTTCACGAAGAAACTTCAACTCATTTTCAGCGTCGGCAGCCAACTAGTTGGTTTTAGTCAGATAAAACATATTGGTCGTTAGAAATGCAAGTCGGGAACTAACTTGATGCGAGTCTAGAGGCTCTGTTGGCGCAGAATCGGTGGTAGTGGGTGCAGTATCGTCCGCCATGATTGATTTTTCAGAGGGAGGGAATTGCTTGATGGGATGTGCTATTATGAGGTTGCATATATAATCTTACAGGACTCATTTGATTCCATGCAAAGAGTTTCAGCTGACCGCCAACATGCATTACAATCCTATCAGACTTTAGCCCCCAACCAACATACCCACTATATTTACCTATCCGAGCGGAAAGAGGCTGAGCCCCTTCCCCAGCCTTCAAATCTATTTGTAAGTATTTCTCACCCGTCTACGCATTTATTGATTGGTGTTCCGAGCTAGAGTAGAAAGGAACGGTTGCATGCGGGTCGGGGCGCCCGTCACCCCACTAGACAGGTGCCACGCACGAGCTCCCAACGCACCCTTTCTCTACCCGCCCAATCCACTCAACTGCACTAAACCACAGACGAGCAGTTGGGTCCCGCTTTGATATGCTGTACTAGAGTATCCACCCCTGAATGATAATAACGACCCGCTGTTTCTACAGCTTCACCGCACCCAAGTTAGGCGGAATGGCGTTTGGCTTTGGTGAGCGATCCTGCCAAGATCTGGCAATACTTTTGCGGGCCGTTACAATCATCCAGGGGGGGATAGTAGGATATTAGGTGAAGGTTAGGCCAGCAGGCTCAGGAATAAATCTGCAAACGCTGCAATTTGAATCTAACTCGGTTTAATCCTTTGAAGGTTGGGATATACGTTTTATCTTAGCTGCAGCGGCGACAGAGATGATGGAAACCCACCAAGTGGATACTGTTATGAGTAGGAACCGCGACCCAGACGATACGGAAGAATGGTTTCCGACTAAAGAATCCAAGTACATAAAACCATGTTCCCTTCCCATCTGAACAATATATTGTCAAATTTTGATCCAATCGTTGTCTGCACAAGGCTAATGTGAATCCTCAGGCAAGATCTTGACGATGTCCAAAGCAGTAGAGACGAATTCCGAGATTGGGTTCTTACAAATGTCCGGGAAACACGGTCTTCCGCGACTTCTAGTCGCACAGAAGGCACTAAAGAAAACGGACAGCCACATGGGCTCCCTAGCATCAAAGATGCCTTGTCTAAATCAGCAACTTACGAGGAGGCGTACGACTACATTAAACCCTTTTCAACCATCAATGAGCTAGGAGGCGCCTATCAGGCGCAGTCTGGGCTACTGCAGGAAAGAGCTCATGGCATCAAAAAAATTGGCTATAGTGTGCAAAAATTTGCCGCGACGTTTCTGGACTGCTTGCAGTCGATCAAGGGAATCGTGAACATTGCTGGGATTGCGGCTCCCGGCTACGTGGGCGCAGCATATGAGACGTTGAATATCTTGTTCGCGGTTGGTGTTCCGCAAGCATTTGCTGTGGCTCTTTAGAAAATGTTTAACATGAGTTAGGTGGCGGCGTCAAGGCAGAAGGTTGAAGATGAACTCACGGATATGTTAGAAGACATTAAGGAGCTTCTACCGAGCCTGATTGTGTACGAGCAGATATATCGGAATCCTGTGTTAGGAAGGAAGATTGCGGCTGCATATAAAAGCATTATTTACTTCGCAAGAGGAGCAACCAAATACTACATTGCTGACCACGGATATAGTAGGTCTCTTATTACTTAACCAGCGAGTGAAATCCATTTCTAGATGAGCTGACAGAGGCTACAGAGAGATTTGGGAGAGTCTTCAGTGGTAAGCAGGGCTTTTATGTTTCTAATTCAAGTTTTAGGAAAGACCTTCTTGCTGTGAAGAACCAGTGTGAGGTGCTACTTAGCATCAATATCGACAAAATCAAGAAGATCGCCGAAGGTTAGTCACTAGCTAATTAAGATTGACATATAATACATCCTTAAAACGAGACCAAGCCCGCTAATAGCTGTTGTGCAGACCAGCAGAAGCAACTAGATAGTGAGCCCTTTTGTCTTTTATGGAATGCAGTGAGGTTTGGCAGCTAACCCAACTTCCTGCTTGCTACAGGACTCATTGCAGCAGTATCGCTTGAGCGGTTGGTTAAGTTCAGAGGATACTTAGCACAGCCTCCTTCCTATGAACAGGATCTCAAAGAATCTCTTACGAGATACACACAAATTCTGTGTGGGTTCACCACAAATGAGCGAGTAGAACAGCTTTCAGCCGAAGCGCTACTAGCAGAAGTAAGAGACTGGTCCAAAAGCAACAGCTCTCAGCTCCTCATTCTTGCCGGAATGAATGAACTCAGCACGCTCGAGAACGACAACCTATCATGGCTCTCCCCTGCCGCAATAGGCATTGTGCAACACTTGAGGGACAACGGTGAGACAGTGACGCATTACCTGTGCCAAGAATCCTCGTCGTACTCCAAGGATATTTTGCCCCAGGAGATCATCTCCAGTCTCATGTATCAGCTTCTATTGAAACAGCCTGAGGTCCTGCAAGGCGACACGTACGGATCCTTGTCTACGCAGCTCGACGGAAGGGATATTCGTGTTCTAGATCTAAACGTGCTTGTGGAGATTATGATTCAGATTCTTCAGTTACCGAGAGATGGAGACAGAGTCTACATCGTGCTTGATAGGGCTGATAGATGCAGAGAAGAGACGATGAGGAAAGTTACTTTGTTGATAGCATTGGCGAAGATTGTCACGCAAACAAAATGTGTCACTGTCAAAATATTAGTGGTTGTCAACACACTTTACTGGGAGACTTTTGATAGAGACTGGGAAGCGCTGAAGAGGTCGGAGTTTTATGATTCGGAGAGAGTACGACAGTGTCGGAAAGATCAGCAGATGGTAAGCAGAATCCAGGCATATCTCATATTTCCACTTCGCTAATGCGTTTTATTAAAATAGGACCCAAGTAGATGGTGAAGTGGGAGAACAGACTGATTAAGATCCGCCAATATATTTTATGATCTACCTAAGATCCGGAATAGCTGGCGTCGTCGTTCGATTCAATCCATATTTTCCAACGAAATAATTGAAGAGACAAACTTACACATCCACCCAAGCATACCCTGCCTCCGTGAGACCCGCGTGAGAAGGGGCTTTTCAAAAGCCTCCCACCAAACGACCAGACATCGGTGTTAACCGCACTCCCGTCTATAGTGATACTTCGCGTGGTACTGGGATGCTATGCCAATTATTCGCTCTTGCATTCTCACTGGCTCTGGGATGGTTTAGCAAGGCTGCCAATGATGCTGATGAAGTGCGAGTGCACGCCCCCCTTTACCCCCCCCCCAAGAAAAAATCCAATCCAAGCATCCGTCTACCATTCTTCTTCCTTTCCAGCTCGGTTTATCCTGGGAAGAGAGGGGTGGGTGCGCCAGTTGTGAGCCATAATTCAGAGCCCTCAGAGCCATGTAATCTTAGCCCTAAAAGTGCAACGACACCACATCGAAACCACAAGAGGCTAAGTTAATAGCATAATTAATAAGTTATGATAGATTCCCGGAGTACCTAAGCATCACGAACGCCGCTTCCCTTCCTTCTCGGCGTCGAACAGCGCTGCCCTTTGTTCAATGATATCAGCCATTTGCGCCCCCACCGCTGATTCCATTCTCTGAAAACCCTTGATGACGCCGTCACGGTCTCCCTTCTTCTTCTCTTGGCTCAACTTAAACCTGCCCGCCATCGACTTAACCTCTACCTCTATACCGATAATATTCTTCTTCAGTAGATCGATATATCGGCTAGGTGCATCGGTGACCTCCCAGGGATTAGACTTACTGTCCTTCCCGTAGCCCATAATAGAAGTCTCGGAATGCTGTGAGAGATCCGAAAGCTGCTGCGTGAGGAAATCTCCAAACTCCTCTGAACGAGTATCGAAATAGATCCGAGCAGTCCCATAGACCTCCACAGCCTCGTAATCCCAAGTCGGGACGACCTTGCCGCTCGTAGGCTTCGTTTCTGTGTAGAATTGTGGCGTAACGTAGTGGTGAACCGGTCCATTGAAGAGGACCAGTACATCTTCTTCGAGGTGTGTTTTAAGGGGCGCCGGGATACCAGTTTCCGACAATTCAGGGGTAATACCAGTTTCCGACAATTCAGGGGTAAGAGATTCAATCATAGCTTTGGCCTGTGGATTTTGTCGGGCGATATGTCCGCGAAGTCTACCCAGCCCGGCCTCGCTATCCTCGTCATCGCCATCGACGATCCAGGGGATGTGGCTTAATTGAAGAAAAGGATGTGAAGTGGATCTAATGGCAGTCGTGAGGATGCCCAAAGGATTCTCCTGTATGAATTTACGCAAGACGGGCATGCGATATTCTGCGTTATCGGCGGGTAGATGCATGGTTACGGAATATTGTTCTTCGATGTAAGTATTTGGACTCTAGAACATACTTTGGCTGCAGCATTTGGGATTTTGACGTCGAGCTCGATGTGTAGTTATCACAAAGTCGCTAGAGTATGACTCAAAAGAGGAAGTCGAGAGCGGTCCCGTTTATTGGAATTGCGGTAGCTTAATTGAGTACTGTACTCGAGTAGTACAGAAGTTACGCCACTGAGACACAGTGCCTAAAAATACCACCACACTATGATAGGTTCTCTCTTACACAAGGCACTTACTTACAAGGTATGTTACCATTTGGAAGTTTATAAGATTACACCTTGCCCACCTGTAGGCGTCTACCCTACTGTCACAGTGTACACGTTGTAAACATGAGACCCACTTTTGGGTGGCAGATGTGGTTGAGTCAATCGCATTACAAAATAAGCGTAAGGGCGGCGAGGCTTACCCACAAGGCCGAAGGGCCGGTTTTTGAGCAAGTTTCGAGCCAGTAGCGAATATTGGCCATCAAGTGTATCACTTTGCGGGTGGCACAGCATATGTTTGTTTCCGTCGCGACTGGGGAAATCGCTTTGATCGTTGGACTTGCCTATAACATAGCGCGAGTTGGTGGCGGGGTCTACCCCGCATATGGCTCCCGAAGTTGTTCCGGTAAGACCGCGGTTCGAGAAGTTTATTGGAATGCCATGAGACAGGATGAGGCCAGGATAAGGACAGAATGAGGACAGGACGTGGAGAGTTGGGGATAGGATAGAAATAGTTGGCAATGTTAAGATACGAATACGGAGTGTTCACATTTGTGCTTTAAATAATAGACTGGTACTATCCATCTTTACTGTCTGCGTTGTAGCTTTTGCTCTTTCGCTATTCTACAAAAGCCACCGGGCCGCGGTTATCTATAATTTTGGAGAATTGAGTAGCTCGAGTTATGTCGGCCGTAGATTTCCTTTGATATACTCTGCAATAGCCATGGACAACTGTTTATAACATCTCTTTAGAATTCGAAGAATACAGTCATGGCATTAATAACGGCAGCGGCAGCTACAGCAACATGGATGTACCTCGATGCGAAATATTCGATCCGAAGCGATGTTGCTCAAATTTGCGGAGCGCGTAGCGTTCAAAAATATGTTCAGAAACTATTTAAGATCCATGGGGAGCATGATAGGTCGTTTTACCACGTCCTCCATGCAACATATGGCCTCAATGACAATACCGAAGCGTTAGTGTTCGAGTCGCGGAGTTGGACGTATGGGGAGCTTCGAAGGGAAATAGGAAGATTGGCTGAGACCTTTCAGCGCATGGGAATCACCAACCGAACCGTTGTTGGGATGTTTGTCAATAACTCGCCGGAATTTATGTTTGCCTGGTGGGCGCTGTATAAGATTGGAGCCATCCCTGCGCCCATAAACACGGCCATTACAGGAGAGCATATAAGGCATTGCCTCAGAATCAGTGAAGCTGAGTTCTTGATTTCGACTTATGAACTCTATGGCATCGTGGGGAAAACGCTATTTTCCGACGACAGAGAAGGAGGCCCCTCAGAGTCCTCAAACTCGCTTCATCCTGCAGTCCCTCTTCTCAAAGCAATGGTTCTTTACGATTGTGATACCTACCCAGCCACGGAGTGTGAGCCTTTGGTGGAAAGTGTAGTCCTTATCAGACACAACGATCTTCCACCAGTAACCCCGGAGATGGGTGACTTTCCCAAGGCATCTAGGCCACGCGTTGCTCTCGGTGATACCGGTCAATATCTTTTTACGTCAGGTACCACTGGCCTACCAAAAGCGACTACCTGGCCCTCAGGATATAGTATTGTGGGAACTTGCCCTGGTCGTTTTCCAGGAATGAACGACAAATATCGACGGTTCTATATCTGCTTGCCCATGTTCCACGGGACAGCAACGTAAAGTTCCTATCACCAAAGAAGTTTCATATGACTAATTTCGATACCAGGTTTGCAGCTCTACCAAATACCATGTCCTCATCTGGCACGATCATTCTTGCCCGACGCTTTTCTCGCCGCCAATTCTGGGATGACTGCCGTCAATCCAATGCAAACGCCGTGCTCTACATTGGAGAGATGCTCCGTTATCTTGTTCAAGCTCCACCAGATCCCAGGTTTCCAGATGAGAAGAAAATGCATAATGTTGACCTCGCTTTTGGCCTTGGACTAGCACCAACGGTTTGGACCCAGTTTAGAGAGCGATTCGGCGTGCCATGGATCGTTGAGTATTATTCTGCCAGTGAATCAACGGTATCGTTGGTAAATAGCAATTACAACAACTATGGGCTAGGAAAGGTTGCACACTGGGGTCCGCTTATGCGGAGCAAATGGTTTGGGCAGAACAGCTTCTTCATTGTAAGAACGGATATCGATACCGGCGAAGTGATTAGATCGCCAGACACGGGATTTTGTATACGGGCTGCAATTGGTGAAATTGGCGAGTCTATTGTTAGGATTGCCCCTCCTGTTCAGAGAAGGCATGACTATGTTGGAGAAGGGGGGGTAGAGGCTACAAAGAAGAAGGTCTTGAACAATGTCTTCGAGAAAGGCGACGAATTCTTCAGGTTAGGGGATGCTCTCATGATAGTATGTTGATTCCCCTTTTACACTCACCGAGGCCATGTTTCTATAGGGTACTGATACAGATTTTTTTAGGACTCAGACGGATTTATATCGTTCCACGACCGTCTAGGCGACACCTATAGATCAAAGGGCCATAATGTATCTACTACAGAGGTGGAGGGTTCGTTCAGTAAGCATCCTATGGTCGCGTCGGTCAACGTTTACGGAATACCAATGAACCATCACGGTTACGATGGTCAATTAGGTTGTGCAGCAGTTACATTCCGTAGTGATACATCGGGCGGCGAGAAAGAAATCGTTCAACAATTAGAAAAGTGGCTCTTGACCTCGAAGGGTGCACTTCCGGCTTACACTGTGCCCCGGTTTTTGAGAGTTCTCGTGGATACCGAAGGTACCAATCAGATTGGTATGAGCGGTGGTGATACAGGCAAGGAGCGAGTGTCGACGATAATGAAGAAACTGAAGACAGGGCTCCGAAAAGAAGGTTAGTCTCCGCGATTGCTGCTTTCGATATACTTGCTGATTGTAGCATTGTAACTATAGGTTTTTCGATTCCTCCGGGTTGTAAAGACAGGTTGTATTGGATTGAGAGAGAAGGAGCGGGTTTCGTGCCTTTCACAAAGGAGGCAGAGCAGTTACTACTGTCGGGGAAGGCTCGCCTTTAGTTTACGATTGGCCCTACAATTTGTCGGATATATTGAGCTGCTACAGCATTTTTGAAATACACTGCGAGAGATATAGAATAAATATCATTAGAGGCTTGGTCAAGGAATCATAAGTTAAGATAGGAAAACACTGCCCATTGTCATTCCTTAAACTTCAAATTAAACAAGCCCATGTAATATAACACTATATATTCAACGAGGTATCAGTAAACCTGAGGTCTGCAGGTTGATCCAATTCAGTAGTCTCGTCGAAGTCGAGCATGTATACGTCGCCAAAAAAATCTATATCCTGCGCGTCATTCAAGCACGACTGTCCAAAAAGTTCATCCCTCATACCCCAAGATGGAGAGGCAGGCAATAGATTTAAGGGTGTGGAGGTAGATATGATTGGAAATGGTTTTTGCAATTCGTCTTCTCGCGCCGGCGTATCTGTCGGTGGCATACACTTGGTCTCAGGTTCGAGGATGGAGACACCAGCTGAGCGAGCAGCAGCTCGAAGGAATTGCAGAGCGCTGATGGCGGTGCCGTAGGCTTCTTGGAGAATCTGGAGAAACTCTATGCTTTGCTGGATTCCATCGGGCACAACTGGTGGCGGGGAAGATTTTGTCGACTTGAGGTCTAACACATGAACCATGGCAGCTGCTACAACGGTGCCCACTGCTGTGGTTGATGAATATGGAAGCAGGCCAAGTTGATAAAGGTTCTGGTTAACGCCAGTAATCTCCAAAGATGCTTCACGGACAATGCGCTGAGGGGTTTGCTGCTGGTTCTGTTGGCCAGAATATTCCCAGGACAAGCCGCCATTTATTGTTTTATGTCCATGCAAGACAGCAATAGCCCCGTAGTACAGAATGTAAACGTTGGCCTTGGCCATGATTAGGCAACGGTCTGCAATATCGTACTTCTCCTTCGACACATTCTCGTATTGCAAATATTTTGGCATTGTCGTAAACCATTGTTCGATATTTTTTGCGCAGCTGTCCATATCTTCATATGGAGCCTGGCTGTATATCCCGTTATATATATCCTGGGAGTTTCTGTCAACTTTCTGGCGATTGGCAAAGATTGAGGAAACAATGTGACAAATACAAACGCATAGTTTTGTATGTTCTATGCACAAAAGAGCGAGTTCCTGTTGTCGTGCTATATCTCCCGAATAAGTGCATTCCAAATATGAGGTTCCATCTGGTAGTGAGCCGATATCAAAGTCATCCAAGGTAAGCATGGGAACGTTGTAGTAAGTCAATCTCGATGGACGTCCTAATGCCAGTGCAAGCTTCTGTTCACGGCAAAAACTAGTCCACCACAAACGCCTCCATATTCTTATCTTGTCTTTCCCAACCTTTGATTCGACTGGGTTGAGATGTAGGCCAATAGTATGTCCTAATGAAATTGCCGTACCGCTCCAAAACCAGGGGTCCTTTTTCTCATCCACTCCAGGATACCAATTACTCAAAAGTAAAGCTGCTTGAATCGAAATGAATCTATCCGGCTCGGTGTCGAAATCATAAAGAAGCTACAAATAATTCTTAGATTATATTTAATATCAACGGTGTTGGGATCACATACCTTTGCCCTTTTAAAAAATGACATGCGAGCGGCCCTCTTGGAGGGATAGCCAGCGCGTATAACATGGTCATTTTCAACAAACGCCAATGCGGCACACATGACAGCATTAAAAAGCAGCAGGCTTATCGTACCGCATTTGTCATTGCCACGTTGTGTAATTGTCAACAAGTTGTGCAGATCTAGCAAGGGGAATAATGGATGCAGCAACTCGAGGTATCGTGAAGCACAGATATGTCGGAACTCTGCACTGGGGACGGACAAAGCACCATTGCTAGAGAGAAACTGTAGAACTGTCTTATCCAAGCGGGTTGGTAGTGTCGTTATATAGGGAGGCAAGCAAGGAATGGCCATGATATCTTCCCCGACTCTGTCTTGAGTGGTGGGCGCGCAATCGAAATAGCTCTGGCAGTTGAAATAATCCGATGAATTGGAACTAATGGCAGAAGCTGTATGTGGATCTTGCTCACAAAAGATGTCTCCAATAGTTGTTTCGGCAAGTTCGTCATTTTGATATTGGGGCGAGGATTGGTTGCCGGACAACATGTACTGGGACCAGTCCAGCCCATTGTGATCAAAGCCAGCTACACTTATGGGAGAAGTGGTCGATGGAGTTTGCTCACAGGGCGTACGCCCAGTCGTCGTTCCAGCAGGTTCTTTATTCCGGCGTTGGGATTCAGATCTGTCACTAGACAACGTGTACTCAGACCAGTCCAGGCCATTATGTCCAAAACTTGCCACGGGCTGTTCGCTAACAGTCGGGGGGACTCGAACAGGACGTGATACTCTGGATAGAATTGAGTATGATATGTCACGCGGGTCTAGGACATACTGACCGATGTCTTCTATTCCTAACAATAACACATTTGACAGAATCCAAACGGCAATTGGTACATGGTGGTCCACTTTCGACTACATTACAACGGACTTTCCTTAATCGACACGAGCTGCAGGCTCTCGACGAGCGACGCTTGACCTTATGACCAGTCGCAGCTTGGTTCTCCATTGTAACTGCCACTCTCGCAAGAAACCAAAGCTCTTAAATAAACGGAGAAATCTGCTGAAAAGGATATTCGCACAGACAAAGAGCCGGGGGTATCGGATTCTTGGAACTGCGCGATCGGGGCTGTCTTTAGGAAGGGGGTCGTGAGGGGTAATTGGGAAAAATCGAACCCGTGCGGGGTCTGTATATGGGGGCGTGCTGCATGCAAGTAAATGGTTCGGGAGTAAAATTCCACTTAACCCAGCTCTTGGGTCACTTTGATGTCTGCACGCGAGGGGGGGGAGGTGTGTAGTACTCGGAAGTGTGGAGAACTCGGAAGTGTGGAGTATTCGGAAGTGTGGGGTAGCTCCTTCCACTGGCGTTGGATACCCTTCCGACTTCCGCCGCGCATTATTGCCAAATGAATGGCTTCATAATGTATATCGCAATGCATATACCATCAAAGCGCTCTATTAAACTCGCGATGTTTTATAGGTCTCCATTGTTCGTACTGTTGTGGCTACGCTGTCTCCCACAAATTTTTAGGGAATCTGGGGACTATGCGGGGTAATAGTGCAGCGGGGCATGGTTTTTACCTATTCGAGATAAGTTTAGATAGCCTCGGTTTTCTATTGTTCGGCAATGTTACTGGATCTTTAATGTCATAGCTTGAATAATCGAATATGGAGGGGTATGTCGTTGATATAAAGAAGGTTTCCAGTGACATGTTGGGTCACATCAACTCCACATTTAACAGGGGAGCTTTCTTAAATCGAAATGGCTGCCAATATCAATTCAACGGACAAGGGAATTGATGTGGTAGCACGTCATGATGAAGAGAGTGCCGATTCAGAGTTTCGACAAGAGAAGCCATCATCGCAGGGCTCCGAAGTAGAAATAGTTGATCATCCACGTTTGAAAAGCATTAAAAGAACAGTAGACCTTCGGATCTGTCTTGTTCTCGGATGTCTATACACTATATCTCTCTTAGATCGTGTCAATTTACCAGTGAGTCCCTCTGTTGCTTTAGCTAATTTATCATCCATATAGAACTAACAAAAATCATAGAATGCGTAAGTTAACATAACTTTGTGGTATTCCTCCCCTATATTCGACACTAATGATCTGAATAGGGTAGTCGCCGGAATGGATAAAGACCTTAAATTGGTTGGTAACCAATATGTGAGAGATGCACCCTTTCTAACTAAATTGGCTTTGCTGATATCTCCAACAGTCGTTGCTTGTGTTGGTCTTTTTCCCTTTCTATATTGCCTTCCAGGCTCCTATGACTGTCATTGCCAAGAAGCTCGGCCCCCGCAACTTTTTAACTAGCATTGTTGTTAGTTGGGGTCTCGTTATGGTAGGACACGGCCTTGTTTCGAATTGGAGGGTGATGCTCGCCCTCAGATGCTTGCTTGGCCTTTTTGAAGCTGGTTTCTTCTCTACATGCGTGTATCTTCTGAGCACCTGGTATGTTAGAAGTAAGTCTTGGCCAACACTCCCACGCCCTGCATAGTTACTAAAGTCTCCAAACAGAGGAAGTTGCCAAAAGAAACGCTGCTTTTTATCTTCTTGGGTCTTTCTTCGCTGGGTTTGGTGGCATTCTAGCATACGGACTCTCGAAGATGGACGGAATCGCAGGAAGAGAGGGATGGAGATGGATTTTTATCATCGAAGGAGTTCTAACAGTCGCAATGGGTGAGAATTTTTAAATGTTTTCTTGCTGCAAACATTCTAATAACTACTCACCATAGGTTTAATTGCGTTCTTTTTCTTGGTTGACTTCCCGGAAAAAGCTATGAATTCATGGAGGTTTCTTACAGAAGATGACCTAAAGATTATCGTCGATCGCGTGGAGAGGGATCGAAGCGATGTTGTTGCCCCTCCATTTAAACTCGGCGAGTATCTTAGAAACGCATTGGACTGGAAGGTCTACTTGTTTGCGGCAAACTTTGGCCTTTCTTCAGTGGTCACCTACGCTGCTGCCTACTTCCTCCCAATCGTTCTTCTCGATGGACTTCATTTTTCAGTCGCTGCTGCACAATGTCTCAGTACACCAGTAAGTAACAGGGCCGCATTATCCATTTTGATTCATTTCTAACGCTGCCCTTGAAGTGTTACGTTTTCTCCAGTATTCTTGGATATTCACAGGGTTACTGGTCCGACAAGATTAATATGCGCACGCCGTTCATCTTGTTTAACTGCCTCATCGAGATCATTGGAGTAGCCGTCCTTGGCTTCGCGACCCAAAATCCAGCTCGGTACTTTGGAGCATTCCTAATCATTGGTGGCGCCAACGCAAACATCGCTTTGGTTCTCACATATCAAGCAAATAATATTGTGGGTCAATGGCGACGAGCTTTCTGCTCCGCAACCATTGTTGGAGCAGGAGGTATGGGAGGTATAATCGGATCCCTAACATTCAGAAGTCAGGATGCACCGGATTACAGGTTAGTTTAGTTTTTCCACTCTTAACCAGAGAGTAACCAATGACGGACCCTAAATCTGATCTTTTTATGCACAGACCGGGCCTATATACTTGCCTCGTCGCCGCTATAATGGTAGCGCTCTCCGTTATAACTACGACAACTCACTTCTATTTTAAGAATAGAAAGCAGGCCCAGGGACTCATTGTCCTTGAGGGAGTGGTAGGGTTTAGGTACACGTATTAATCATGAGCTATCACTCTTTAGCGTGGACCTTGGATTTTGAGGAAACTAGAGCTGTCATATTGAATAGCTATCTCGTTTGTGTGAGAATTGTATAAACTACACTAAGTATAGAAAGGGAAATTAATCTTAAGTTTCGTATCCAAACTTTAAACAGTATCTATTATGAAGTCGGACTAGCATTCACGAGTTTTTTGTGGGTCTGAAGGTAGTCAAAGACGCCTTGGTCGGCCAGGGCATAGGTTGTGATTTCAGGGCACGAAATCAGGATCTTAACAACACTCCATACCGGGGTAAGCTACATAATTCAACGGCTCGGTGGGTTGGATCTCGTACAGATAAACTTCCGAAAGTAGGAACATCAACCTGTCTTTTAAGCTATTCAATGGCAATAAATTCAAAAACAACTCCGCCGCATGCCCAACTTCAAGACCGCCTTCAAATGGAAAACTTCCCCACTCGCCACTTGGCCATGCAATCCGCATCCGTAGATCTCGACAGTCGAGCCACCATCATTCAGTCCCAAAGTGAGAAACCTTGGCTGTGACGAGAAACTAACTTTGGAAACATAACTGCAATATGGAGAGCCGGACGCTTTTTGGGTGCGTATCTGTGTTCATTTCATAGGGGGGAGTTGGGGGCGCTGGAAGGGATGGGGTGGTGGGAAGAGTGAGGTGCGGTGAGAAATGGGGTTGGTGGAGAGAAAAACTGGGTGGTGAGAGTCCAGGGACACTGCTCAAATAGGGCCAATCAACTCAGGATTCCTTAGCGCCCGGCTATATACCCTGCAAGCTTTCCCTAGGATCTAATCGTCAGGTCCGACTGTTCACGTTGTTCACAGCCGGAGGAAGCAAGTGCATCTGGCTCATCGCTCAACAAAACATCTATGTTCCACGAAATGTCTTCACCACCAGAATCGGAAATTCAGCGGCTCATGCAACCACTAGAGCTGGTAGAACAGAAGGCGGAGCAAACAAACATCAAAATACGACGTGACTCCTTTATTCCCTTCAGCCCTACAGTTGTTGAAGCTCTAGAGCAATGTGATATCAAAACAGTCCGGAGGCGACTTGATGAAGTAGTGAGGCAGGAGCATCCAGATACCGGATGGGCTGCTATGCACACGGTGTGCCTCTCCACCAGCTCGCCAAAGCTTAAACTGGAGATCATCAAGCTTCTGCTAGAGAACGGTGCAGATGTGAACGAGGCGATGGGGAATGAATTATTGGAACCGTTGCACGCAGCGGCTATGGGAGGGGATGTAGAAGTTGTGAGATTCTTACTTGAACATGGGGCACATACTGATGCTGAGGATGGCTGTGGCCAGACCCCCTTAAAGATAGCTATTGATTTAGGACACGTGGCTGTGCTCGACCTTCTCTTAATGCAGCGCGGATCTAACCTCAGGATTCAGAGTGAATACAGTGAAGGTTATGAAACAACTTTACTCCATTACGCCGCTACAGCGAACCAAGTCGCTATAATTGAGCTGCTGTTGGCAAGAGGAGGCTTAAAAGCCGTAGAAGCAAAGAACGACGATGGAAGTACGCCGCTACTTTGTTGTTTACCCCTATATGCTGCAGGATTTTTCGAGAGCGATGACGAGTTGAAAGAGAAAGAAAAGGCTATAGAAGCATTGATCTGCGCTGGTGCTAATCTCTTTGCAAGAGATGACTCTGGAATAAGCGTCCTTCATGGAGCTGCTAGATTTGGGTTCCGTGCTCTCGCTTTGAAGTGTTTGGAAAATGGAATGAATATTAATGATAACGGCGGGGGCATACCACAACCCATGGGCTGGTTTGAAAACGGGTTCCACCGTACCCCACTCGTATTTGCTGTTTGGAGAGCACATTTAGAACTCGTGCAGCTTCTACTGAGCTTTGGTGCCAATCCCTCCTTGCCAGATCACGAAGGCAAACACCCGCTCCACTACTTATTGCAGGGATGGCACTGGATGAATAATGATCAGGGGCGGGACCCTCGTCGGAAATTTGCAATCGCCATATCCATCGCCGGGATCCTCCTCGACAATGGAGCCATTATAGACGCCAAAGACGGCGAACAACATACGCCCTTCCACCGCGCTGTGCAGGTTGATCCAACTTGCCTTCCGGTGCTGGAATTCCTCCTCGTACGAGGAGCAGCCGTAAACACACGTTCAGACGGTCTGTATAAAGGCACACCTCTCCATGGCGCCTGTTCTGAACCAGAATGTCTGCGCTTTCTTCTTCAGCACGGCGCGGATGTGAACATGCGAGACGCACATGGAGCATCAGCGCTACATACGGCGAGCATAGATGGCTGCAAAGAATCGGTTAGCCTGCTGTTAGAGAGCGGTGCTGATGTGAATGCGCAAGACGCCGAAGGGAGAGTGCCGCTACATTGTGCTTCGGAGTATTTAAGGATGGATTGTTTAGATCTGTTAAAGGGTTATGGAGCCGATGAGACGTTGCGTGATTTGGGAGGGAGCTTGCCGGGAGACTATCTTGCTGTTGCACAGAAGAAATTTGAGACGAAAAAAGCGCAGGATGCTTTGCGTCGAGGAAGAGGTGGTTTTGGAAGAGGAAGAGCTGGTTTTGGAAGAGGTGGAAGATGAGTCGTATTTTGGATGTTGCGAACGACGGACTCACAAAAGGACTAGAAAATACGAACTACTATTTTACAACCCTCGGCCGTCGTGGTATATCGAATCTTAAAACCCGTACGAACGCGCCTTGTAAATCCACTGCATCGGCGTGGGATCCAGCCCGTCATGGGCCATCGTCACGTATTAACAGACCTAGATTGGAAATTTCTAAAAAATTGGGTATATACGGCACCATCCCCCCTTTTTCCCCAATAGAGCGCCAAAATCACAATCCGAACCAACGCCAGCACAGCCCCGTCCATCTATTACTACAACCCAAATCTTAGCTCAGAAATGTCGATGCAGACACCAAACCCTTTACCAAAACAACACCCAAACACAAACAACCACCACCAGCGCCCCCAAACTCC
>JPJV01001102.1:0-13787 GCA_000750745.1 Pseudogymnoascus sp. VKM F-4281 (FW-2241)
TACGGTGTGAAGTGCGCCGCTCGCTTGGATGCGCCGCTCGCTATACATGTACGTTATAGAGTCTAAAGAATAATAATTTATAAAATCTTCCTGTAATAATATCCTACTATTTAACTGTGACGGATTTAGGCCATTATACGCCAACACGATGTGAATGCTGGCTAAACGCTAATCGCCACCTCTACGACTTATATATGTTCCGGGCCACTCGCGAATAGATCGAATTCGCGAATGGTCCGGCCCATTCGCGAATGGCCTGGGCCACCCACGAATATCTGTGTTCGCGAATGGTCGGATCCACCCAGGCCACTCGCGAATTGTAGGAGTAGCGGTGTAGAAATATATACCTATTACCACCTATTCCCAATTCCCAGTTCCTCATTCCAAACTATCAACTGGTAATATGGATAATTCAATTGCTTCTATTAATCCATTTCCTAACGATGTGCGTCTTGCATTTCAATCCTATATCCAAGGGCCCAACTACATTAATCGAGAACGAATTCCATATGCAAAATGGCGCTAGTTGCATATATTCATTGATAACCCTGATCTTAAGCCAGAGAATCCTACTGAGTCTAGATTAAAGCATCGTGCACTTACTGAATTCCAACTTATTAATAACAGGCTATATCGAAAGCCTGATTCTAAGTTTCAAAACCCAAGATATGTGGTTCCAGAGAGCGAGGCCTTCGATACTATTGCAAATGAACACCTACAACTACTCCATGTTGGTCGAGAGAAGGCTTGGGCAGCTATTCAACGAAAATACTATGGAATTAATCGCCAGGAAGTTGCATTTGTACTAAAGCTGTGCAAGAACTGTGCTTTAAATAGGCCAGCAGCAACTAAAGCGCCATTGGTCCCAATTATCACTGAGCGGGCGTGGGAACGGGTTCAAATTGATTTAATTGATATGCGGCATGAACCTTCAGGCCAATTCAAATGGATTCTACATATTAAAGATCACTTTTCGAAATATACCCAGCTATATCCACTGAAGAGCAAGCACGCAGAGCCAATTGCAGAGGCCTTTGCTCTTTTTATTGCAGCTTTCTTACCACCGAAGATTGTACAATGTGATAACGGAAAGGAATTCAAAGGGGCTCTGCTTATACTACTACGGAAGTATGGAATTCAAGTGATAAATGGAGCGCCACGGTCACCACAGACGCAAGGCCTAGTTGAGCAGGCAAATGGGGTTGTTGAGAATAAGCTCCGAGCATGGAAAATGGACCATGGGTCTACAGAATGGAAAGATGGGCTGCTTGAGGTTACGCTCGCTATAAACACCCAAAAGCACTCTACAATTGGGTGTGCGCCTGCAGAGTTACTGTTTCGAGAGCGTACATCATATATCGACTGGCTTAATAGCCAGAAGCGGAAGGATATTACTATTGGAATTGCTCAAGAAGACTCTACTCAAGCTCCAATATACGCCTTAAGTCCAAGCCCACTAGCTAGCTCACGAATCGATATTGTAATTCGCCAAGGGAACTCTCAAATCACAATGCGTATCAGCCTAGACGCTGGCTCAGAAATCAACCTACGGATTACACCACCAATTCGGAGCTCTCCAATTGACGAATGGTTTGATATTGACGCATACGAACCTGAGCCAGAGCTAGAGCCGGAGCCAGAGCCAGAGCTAGAGCTAGAGCTAGAGCTAGAGCCAGAGCTAGAGCTAGAGCCGGAGCTGGAGCCGGAGCTGGAGCCAGAGCTTGAACTTCGGCGCGGGAGTAGGCCGCGCGTTCCAGCTCGGCCTATGGCTGAGCTCCAAGCCCCACGCCATGACCCTATAATTGAACAGGCAGAAAAATCGACTCAAAAAGCAAGAGTTCTAATGGCACGCAAGTACACAAAGAAGCATGATATTCAGCACTTTGATATTGGAGCAATAGTCTCCTTAAAGGTTCCGAGAGAGGATAGAACATCAACTGATAATAAGCGGCTATTTGCACGCATATTAGATGAGCCTTACTCTCACAGGTATAAGGTTATAACCTTATCTGGTATTATTAAACGCCTTATTCCTACGAAAGAGCTAGGGGTTATAGAGCGAGCTCTATGGTCAGATATCATTATACCTGATTCTACAAAGGAAGTTACACTTGCGTTAGCTGCAAGAGAGGCTTCTACAAGTGCACGAGTAGGAGTATCATGTCAGTGTAAGGGGGACTGCAATACAAAGCGGTGTAGGTGCTATAGGGAGGGCAAACAGTGTAGCGTACACTGCCATAGAGATGAGCATAACTGTGGTAACTTATCAGGTCTAGCTATTCGGACAGAAATAGCTCTAGTTGAGAGACCACGGAGGAAGCGGGCTAGAGCCGATACAGTTGGAAACGCAGTTTAGATTAATATAATATTTCTACCTTTACTCACTACTCCTACAATTCGCGAGTGGCCTGGGTGGATCCGACCATTCGCGAATGGCCTGGGCTATTCGCGAACACAGATATTCGTGGGTGGCCCAGGCCATTCGCGAATGGGCCGGACCATTCGCGAGTGGCCCGGAACATATACCTGCTCCTCCTGATCATAGAGTCTTCTTCATCTAACTCGCCATCATCACCGTCCGCCCGAGGTAGCCTCACCGCCCGATCCAATGCAACTGGTAGACCCCTATGCCGTCCTCTTAACATTAACGCACACAATATCAGCTTCGAGCTTGTGTTGAGGCCCCCACTGAAAGTATACGACTTGTTCGGCAAACCCGGTGAGATCCCCACGCATCCATAAGCCGACACAACCTCGAACATGACGTTGAAGACAGAGTAGGTCACCGGGTCTCTCTCAAAGTTCGATACTGCGATGCACGAGATCAATAGGATGGCGACTACGAGCTACCAGAGGTCGTGGGCGAGCTGGCCGCGGATCTGCTGCCGCATAAAGTCGTGTGCATCGTAGGCACCGCTCAAGAAGAGGGATGCGATGACTTTGGATAATGCTCGTCGCAGGTGGGAGGCCGGTGTCCCGAACCGTGGACCTCCTGGAGAATATGGCTCATCATGGGCGTAGATTCCGAGCGATCGCTCTTCATACACGTTGGAGTGCCGCATGGTGATCACGACTGGGTACGCGGAGATGTACGAGCCGATGCGGAGGCTGGCGATGAAAGTTACGTAAAAACCGCCAGAACGGACGACAAGGGCTTGAAATAGGCCGTCTATGACGCGGAAGCGTTGAGGAATCGTCGAGGTGAGGCTGTTGCCGATATTAAGGAGTTCAAACGCTGCCCAATCGATTCCATTCAGGATCATTAGCATTATAAATAGCCACCAGGTCTGAGATCTGGGAAATAGGTTTGTGTAGACACGACGTGGGTAGGCGAGGATAAAGCGCAGGGTGGTTTTGTTATCTGCGTATTGACTTTCGGAGGGGTAGATTTTTTGTGAGCAGTTTGAGCATGCTCCATGCGAAGGAAGAGAGGATATCTAGAATTTATGAGCTGGAGCAAAAGACGAGACATGGGGGGGAAATACGCTGTGTTGCCGACTAAAGTCATCAAGCCCATTGTGGTAAGCATATACTGTGAAGTTTGAAAACGATATCTGTATTTCATTAGCGGAATGCGGTTGGGTTGCAAGACTTTATCATACCATATTCTCATCCAGCAACGACATATCCTAATTATTAAACGCAGAAGCTCCGTTGATAATGCCCAGCCACCTATCCAATTGGCTTCTTTCCGGAGGAAATAGGTAATCGTATAACTTACCAAGGATTAATGCCGTTCTCTCTTGCTGTGCTCGCTTTATTGTGAGCAACATATGCCGCCAGACCAAGGCACCCTATCAGCTGCCACGACACAAAATATATCGGCACAATCCATGCTAGTAGCTGAATAGCACGGTACTCCACGCCACCAAGGGAATCCCTCTCGGCCCCTGTGAGACCGAAGAACTGGCCGTTACGTCAGTGGTGTGCTTTGTGAGATATCCAGGTAACCAGCTTTCTGGTAGCTCCTTTTCCTTCTCCATCTCCTCCATTTCTATTTCCTTTCCCTGACGACGTCTATTGTCTCCAAAAGGAGTTCCAGTATATGGACACCGGTGTCCGAATTATACTGGAACTCCTCCGAAAGGTGTTTCCAGTGACGTGGAACTCGGATGGGCTCCAGCTCCCATAAAAGATGGTACCTGATGGCACTCACTCGTTGAAGATGAATCGTGCGGCATAAATGAAATGCGATCCCCGCTTGGGTGCGTCGCTTCTCCATGCCCCTCCTCGTCCGAAGCATTCTCTGAAGCCCCTACAGTATGGGGCTCATTTAAGTACTTTCCCTCGGGTTAAACATTGTTTTCTCCCCTGTACCATTTCGTGGGCTTGAGGATAAACTATCAAATGCCTCGTCTAGTCCTCGTCTAGTCCTCGTCTACTTCCCAACCTTCAAAGAATAGGGCCATTCCTCATTGCCGAGAATGAGATGCTTCTTCTGTGGCCCCTTCTACACTCTTTCTGCAACTTAACCACATGCTTAAAACGGCTCTCAAAGGCACGCTTGCGCACCAGCACCGTTCCGATGCTCACGAAGATGCTCCCGCCGATAAGAATTAGTAGGAAGAGGAGGATCTGCTGAAAGCTCGTCAAAGTGGCAAATTCGTTATTTTAGAGAGTTGTTGACGAGCTAGCAATACAAAAGTCTATTTTTTAAGGTTGGTCCCTGCCTCGCGTATCGATGGCGCTGGTCGGTCTTCCTGTCAGAACACACTAATCTACCCAATTATAGCCCAATTATAGTCGGCCGAGCTTAAACTCTAGTAGAGAACTCCATACAACGACTAGAACCCTTGACCCCTCCGTATACAATTAATTTTTAATCGCCTTGGCAGGTCGCAACTATGCCATATGCGATTCTGCTATACTAACATTGATAGGTATGTTAGCATGCCAAAGGCAAATTACATGCTCTATTACGTTAGGCACACAACTCACATGGCACTTATATCCTTCACAGCAACGATTTCCCCCACTGCAAGAGCCCCCGTTGCCCGAACATGTTTGCTCAAGCCCGACGATGGGGCTCGCTACTCCCAGTGTGAGTAGGAAGGCCAAAAGAGCAATTAAGAGATTCATTTTGGTGGGTTGTGAGACGGCCGGGATATGTAGGAGTGGAGACGCTTTTTGAATATTAAGGTTGAGAAAAACCAGTGGGCTTTTATATATCTATAAAATATATTTGCTACCATCTGTTAACTTACCCAAACTTCAACTTAACAAATGGAAATCAATGCCCGTCCGGTTATTCCGAAGTTAGGGCAGAGCTCCGAAGTCGTCCCCTCGAGTGACACATCAGTTGCACTTTCTTTGTCCCCTTTTGCCTATGACAAATTCCACAGCAGCAACCCCGATGGCCCATTACCACTCCCTACTCTATCCGCTTGCGTTGCCGGTGAATTCTGATGAGTTGGCCCGCGTGCTGGTTCCAATAGTATCAACAGCAACGGCCGTCTGGTTGCCCTGAAATCTCGTAGATTGTGTCACAATAACACAGGCTAGTTTGGTTGCCGCAGCTTCGCTAGTAAATATGGACGCTTCGGGTATGGAGGTGAATAGAGTACTCTGGGCAAATGTGAGTTGATAGGTGACACAAAGCAAGGAGATGCAAGAGTATATATCCGGCCGACCATTCCAAAGCCCATCAGAATCGAGTTGCCGTGGGGGTCCTTGACGATGATCCTGGTAAATGTACTTGCTAGACCAACTATGTCGCCCATCGCTGCTGTGTGTTCTACCACTACGGAGAGTTATGGCATCGCCGGGACTACAGTTAC
Organism: Pseudogymnoascus sp. VKM F-4281 (FW-2241); assembly: GCA_000750745.1. Classification (NCBI taxonomy): domain Eukaryota; kingdom Fungi; phylum Ascomycota; class Leotiomycetes; order Thelebolales; family Thelebolaceae; genus Pseudogymnoascus; species Pseudogymnoascus sp. VKM F-4281 (FW-2241). Next base: position 5,778 of record JPJV01001102.1, read on the forward strand.
GATGATGGTGGCCATTGGGTGTTCTATCGCCATGGAATGCCCGGATATCTCCTGGAATGCTGTCTCGTGTGTTCTAGCCATCTGTATGAAGTTGCCTCGTGAACGTTGGTCTAGTCCACCTTGCACCCTCTTCTCTTGATGGGTGAGAGAGTACAGAGTCCTCATAACTGTTTTTGGCACCTGCATGCCAAGTCTATGACCAACCAAGAACAGGATTATACAGAACTATCCGGATGCACAGACATTCAGATGATGAATAGAAGCCGAAGAAATGATCGAGCGAGTGTAAATAGTGCAATGCAGCTCGTCCGTTTTGGACCGTTAACAACATTTACAAAGTACAATTACACCTTACTTAAATAGTGTTAGCGTCAAAACCACCTGACTCAATACAGGCAACTTCGCTGAGATATCTACAACACTAGTATCAAGCTGTCGCCGTTTCTCCATTCCTGCCGTGAGCTTCATCGGTTGCTATAATGCCGATTATAAGTGGTAGTTATTATGGCTAACCGTCGTCTTGAAATCCTCGTTCATACGACGGCGCCAAGCCTTGGACAAGAGGATGCGCTCTATCGGTCACTTGCAGCAGCGTACCTCGATTTCGAACCGCAGGGACGGATTGATTTATACGATGGGGATGATACAGTGAGCGGGAACGATGCGTCAGGTGGATATGAGGATTCTGAGCGACAGCTGCATGCTGATATGCGGGCCTCTCGCTCTAATGAAGATCAAGGTCACATGTTCTTGGATGGCTTCGAATCCTACCTGCCAGCGTCTCAGCTTGCGTCTGCCCCGCGAAAGGAATACCTCACAACCTCAAAGATTACTACCGCCCCTTCTTCCGCTATACAGTTTTTGGATATTTCTTTCACGAGTGTTGATGGCGTGAGCTCTCCGCGGTTCCGTACACGTGACCCAAACAGATCCAGTAACGCCGGTGAAAAGGGGGTTGGAAAAGGGATACAACGGGAACAACAATTATCAAGGTCCATAATCTGTTCACAAGCTGAACATCTCGGCCCACGTCGGGAAACTGGTGGTACTTCAACGAGCCAGTTGGAATCTTCTCCTTCCATACCAACTTGCTCCACTCCTTCGGTCGTTCGAGACACATTTCTTTCTCAATTTGAAAGCCCATGTTATTCTTCACCATCTCCTGTACGAGCGCCCTTGTCTCCTCCGCCAGCTGAGGCGCTTTATTCTGAAATAGGAGATGGAGAAAGGCAGTCCAACCCAACATTGCGAAGCAGAGCTAATATAAGTTCCCCACTGAGCCCTGCGCCTACGCGGAATGAAGAGGCGCCTTCCACTACACTTACATCTGCGTTACGCTCAGAAGAATATTCTTCGCCATTGCTGCCTGGCCCATTTTCATTGCCTCTCGGTCAATACAATCTGCAGGTCCGCAGGACTCCGCCACCTGATAGCCCTCACCGCAGCCCCAAGAAACGAAGTGTTGCCTCATTACCTTCACCCACCCCGGCACGCAAATTTACTCGCCTGCTCAGCGATCCTACTCACGTTTCTGACACTCCTCCTGCGCCCTTTTATCAGGAAATTCGACAGGCCAACCCAGTTGTCCCTACCGACGAAAATCTCACGCTAGTTCCAAGTTCTTTCACATCACAAAAACGGCCATCGAGGAAGCGCCATGCATCCCGCATATCAGGCTCGTCGGCAATTTACCCCTTACCCGCCCCTGCCTCTGAGGAGATAAGCACAACGTTCTTAACGGCGCAACTTGCGAATCTTGCAGCAGAAATTGGGTATGCGCGTTTTCGACCCATGCTACATAGTCGGGAGGTACGGAAACATGAAAGGGGGTATTGGGGCATCGATGTACATGATGCCGAAGGTGGTTGGGACGATCGAGCAAGAGAGAAGACGTGGGAGTTTCTCCGCGAGTATATTGGTCGAGGGAAAGCAGGCTGGGGAGTCTGGTGCGTCAGGAATGGCGGGCATGTGGGTGAAGGAGGCGACGGCGGAAGACAACTTCAGAAGATGGAACCGGAGGGAGAGCAATGGCGCATCTATTGCTGGGGCGAAATAGTTTCGGAAGTATACCTACTTCTCTATTTGGCAAGTTCAAGAAGAGTCCGTAGTGCCGGGGCGTGCTGGTTTGATGGTGGCGGGGAGTGTGTTGTGACGATGCCGAGAGATATCAGACCAGGGCAGGAAGGTGCGGCCAAGTGATTTCGGGTATGAAAATTCGTGTTCGAGATTATCAACCTGGAATACATTGCTTGGATATATTCCAAGGTTGGATAAAACAATAAAATGGTAATTATACTCTTAAATAAATCGGACGGTGTGATTTCCCCGCAGCCGTCCTATTTAGGTAACCCGGATCTTAAAGCCAAAGAACCAGTGCCGTATACCTAGTCACTGTAAGCTTAAATAAGATACATCCGTTCATGTTTGCCAGCCTTGTCCACCTCGCTTTTCTACTCTGTTTGCGCCTTCCCGTTTGTCAGAGCTGACACCTACAATCGTCGTTGAGGAAGTTCGTATTCAACAATCACTTCGGACGCGGCACGTAAAGTCATTTCAATCTCAACTCTTAATCTTCAGAGTATCAAGGCATTCAAATGGCATCTCCCAACCTTATCTGCGCAAACTGGAGTTCGGACAGCCCTGGTACTAACTGCAAGGAAGCTGGCAGATATAGCTGCAAGAACTGTTTACTCTTGGTGGTATGTGACGAACGCGCCAGCCTTTCCCTCGAACATAACATAATAATTTTATAAACTAAAGTCCTTCTAGTACTGCGGCTCGGGTTGTCAAAAGTCTCATTGGCCTGTTCACAAAACAGATTGCAGGTCGTTTCTTGGAAAAGGTATTTGGACCCCCGACTGGGTTTTAGAGGGTCGAAAGCCAGCCTTTGTCACAGCGGGGAACGCCCCGATCCCTTTCGGAGGGAAGAAATACCTCTGGGGAAATGTTCCCTCTTTTGATGTTCTTCAACTTGGATCGAATGAAGGGGCTGAATATAAGGGGCAGTTGAACCTCTTGTTTGCCGGTATGTACCAAGTTTGAACTCACTCCTATTCAGCTCCAATCTCACAAAAATTGTCGTGCTGCAGCTTCCGGCGACCTTCGAAATGTAGCCAAGACCATTGCAATGCTCCCTAGCAGCTACAATCAGCCTATTGGCATCACAATAAATGACCACGATCCTGATATTGTGGCACGCAACACTATTATGCTTCTTATTGCCCTCACAGTCGACAATATCGACGAGGCCGCCGACTGCATAATCCACATCTGGTACTCAGCTCTTATTCGCAAGTCCGACCTTGATATCCTTCAACATCGGATTCGTCCTCTTATAGAGTGCGTCTGCAAAAAGAATGAAGATAGAAAACCAAGTAGTCTCTTAGGAGAGATTTTGACTTTTGGGCCGCGCTCACTAAGACTCGTGCTGGAAAAATCATCTTGGGACAACCTTTTGTCCTATATGGACATCCCAGCTGGCTTAACAATGGAACGGGCGAACCAAATCCGCACAGCCGTTACTCTTGCCGAATCTCGGAAGGACTATCGTGATCGAAACTTGCTTCTTCAAACACCTTCCCGTCGAATTGCAAAGAGTCGGTACTGGGGAGACGGACTCCTACTACCATTCGGGTCTCCACGCCTTGACTTTCAGGAACCAAACCCGTGAGTAATTAACGGCACTAATTAATAAATAAAGCACAGATCTAACATGTTGTAGGACCTTATTTCAGACTGCTGACACCTGGCCCTTGCATGACAATGCCGATCCTCTTAACGGATGGTCTCTGAAGGAAGTTGAAGATAGCTCGAGTGGGCCTGCGAGTGCTGATATTTACGGCAAGCTCTTCTACTATATTCACCAAGAGCTTCGGACCTTCCTCCTTCGGCTCTCAGGCTTAGAAGTGTCTTTTCGACTTTTTCAGGTAAATGCTGCTGACCTTCCCGATCATCTTGAAAACGATTCTTTTAGCCGCATCGAGGTAAGAATATATTCCAAGAGGTTACATATAGGCCTTTTAACTTTGAATAGGTCTCCAATATTTCGGACGGCGCATACCTTGGAATACATCGCACAGTCTTCTTTATGGTCCCCTTGCTTCAAAAACCCCTCGTCAACCCGCATGCAACCCTCATTACTCTATTCATGAATGCTGTTGATGAGAGAATGACCAACCAAGACCGAGTTGCCGGTATAACTCCGCACAGCCAGGAGACAAAACGCCTTCTCAAATACCTCCCACCTACTGATAAGGGAATGATGACGAACACTGTTAGTCCTGAAGTCATCAAGTTTTCACTAGCTCGGGATCTTGTTGGGACCTATGATCACATTTTCAGTCGGTAAGCAAATAAGAAACGAAATTGTCTCCTCCCTCTACAGTCATGTAACTTAATATTAACTATGCTATAAGGTTCACAAATGGCTACAAGTTTTCTGAGACAGCGCAGTACGCAGGGGCGGCAGTAAAAGAAAACAACACTGTCATCGATAAGTGGCCGTTTAGACTGAAACTTCGACCTGGCCAGCCCGGTGCCCAAGAGGAGTTTGACCGGCTGTTGAGTGGAGGGGTATCAGGAAAGGAACGATACGTGGAGTGGAAGAGAATAACTACAGAGGAAGACGAGATTGAGGAGAAGAAAATTACCTAGCAGGTTGATGGCCATAATACGCACTGCCCCAATATGGTGTGAAAGTGCCAGTTGTCAGATTCAAGGGTCGCAGCTCACGTTTGCTTAGTTTAGCAGTGATGACAATATGGTCTTGGCCCTTGGTGCGATTCAGGTGGTTATAATAACTAGTCTCACAGGAAGGGTAAATTAAAGGAAGTAAAGGAGATACTTTAATAGTGATCTAAAATGAGCCGCTGGAGTGTGATTTACTCCAAGCCAAGTTGCGCAATCCGGCCAAAAACCTGTGCCATCCCTGTGGTTTCTATAAGCTTAAATAAATTGCATGGTCTTGAAGAATTCCACAGAAATTTGTGAGTTATGCTTAATGCATTTGCTGAAAGGCAGCAACCACGACGGAGCGTTACCGGAACAGGGGATGGACAATACCCGCCGCAGATCCAATTTATTTGGCAACGAACGAGATCCGGTATACGGAACATACTTGACATCATGTCCAAGGTAAATGCACGATGGAGAGTCTCGATGCTTGAGAAAGTGAGGAACACGACTCCTTTTCTCTACAAGCGTATGGCATGTCGTTAAACCCACAGCACTTGATTTACCTCGTGCTGTACTAGAGTACATGTGAGCTTCTAAATCGAGAAAGTGTATGCTTTTGACAGGTGCCACTAAGTTTCTTGAGGAAGGTGGCATCAGAAAAGTCGCAAGAGTGTATAAAAAGACACCATTGACTTACAACTAAACTCTTGGTATAACTCCACGTGATGGATCATGAACATACATAAGCTGAAGTATCCCACCCTCATCCAAGTTTCACGCCATAACAGTAAGAAGCTCCACCCAAATATCGCGAAATATTTGTGGTTGACTGGAGCATGCCCCCAACGAGCCGAGCTCGCCATCGTCCCCTCACCATGACCCCAACCGGCAATATAAACCCGACCGAACTACCTCCCCAGCAGCCTTCTGGATGTTATTGTGGCAGTGGCAAAGATATGAGAATCAATCTGCCTGAAGGTCGAAGATACGACGCTGACATGGAATACTCTGGTGATGAGGAGGTGTGCAATATCTAGTGCTTGGCGGAGGGGGAATTTTACCCCGGATTACGCGCCCGAGGCAGATTCATGACGTGCTGGGGGGTGACAGGCGAGAGGTTATTACAGCTGGTTCGCCGACTCTCGGACGCCTCTGTTTGAAAATAACCTATACGAGTTGATGGTGGAGGCACCACAAGACTTGAAGCAAGGAGCGCTGCGCACGCTTGCACGACCCGAGTGATCCGTGTGGGTTCTGGGAAGCTGGCTTTGTTGTCCGATAACACCGCCCTAGGCGCGTCAAGTCGATATGGAATAGGCTGTATTATTCTATGATTGTAGCACAAAGTGCTGAAAGAGGGGAAGAAAAAGGCGTGCTGAGCTTGGAGCGAACGACTTGTTCTTATCGCCAGGATGCATAACGCCACAGTCAATGGGTATATGAAGTTGACGTGAGGTGATATGCAACGTCGGAGAGGAATGGCACTTGGCGCAGGGACAAATACGAGGATGAGATGATCAGGAGGACCTGGGGAAAAGTATATAAGATGATGTATTGACTGGAAACGCTGGTTGCTTCGCAAGACCACAAGCTTCTTCTCCTCCCAAGAATATCCAACTCCCCAGACTTCAAACAAACAAGCAATATGAAGGCATCCACTGTCACAGCGGTACTCCTGGGCTTGGTGTAAGTCAACTTTCCTCCCTCAGGGCCGCCTCCAAGATATCCCTCGTCGGAAATAAACATTTAAACACTCTACTAATCTCACCAGCGCCCCATCCTTCGCCGCACCAACCGCCATCGACGCCCGCGCCGCCCCATTCAACATCATCGTAACCGACCCCAACGTCTGGACCCTCCGCGCCATCTTCCTCCTCTGCAACGGCGCCACAACCTCAGACTCCAAAATCAAAGCGACCTACTCCCTCGCCAAAGACGGAACCCTGACATGCACGCAGCCCATCAACGTTCCTATCCCTGGGATACCCCCCCCAGTAGGCTTCGCTGATGAACTCGGCGGGCCCCTCGCTGCTTACTACGGCAAAGATGGCATTACCACGGCTTTTAGCGTTGATGAGAAAAACCAGATCTCTTTCACGAATGAGAAGATTGGAAAGGCGACGTGGGTTGCGAGGCCGAGTGCTGCGGATGGAACTGTGTATGGGTTATTTGGGGGACATACCACTCCGGATTATGTGGTTGTTACCTTGGCTGCGTCGCCGGTTGCGTGGGGTGGAGCGTAAATGGGAAAGGAGGTGGATGGTTTAACAGGCCTAGGTAGTGAATGATATGCTTTTGTCCAAATCACGAAAGTTTCCATACCACATTCCCCTCTGCACAGCCCGCCTTGTCCAAATCTAACCCCATTTCCCATCAACCCGAACCTCCCGGTGGCACCACCCCACCCGACGTTGTCAGCACTCTATAACTTTATCCCGCATCCCCCGGCCCCCCCAGCCCGCACTCACCCTTCTCCTCCCCAAATCCACCCAATAACGCCATTGCATTCCCCAAACTCCACCTCGAACGCCGCTATCCCCTGCCGCCACAGCGGAGAAAGTCGACGCAGATTGCTCAGCAAAATTTATAGTACCGAACGGACCCCATGCAGCGATCGCATGGGTTCGGCGGGTAAATGGCCCGGACACAGGGGTGGTGGTGCTGCAGAAGGGGCGGTCCGGGCGAATCTGCCGGTGCGTGTTTCTGGGGATCAGTTTTTGGAATACCCCACTATTGTTCAAGATGGATTTTGTTCTGGATGCAACTAGTGCCGACTTTGTTTGTGATATTTGGGGTAATATCAGTTTTCTCTTGGAGAGAGGTTCTAAGCGCGCACACCAACCTTGCAGTGCATCGAGGCGTGATACTGCCATGGAAGCAAGTGAAAATAGTGGCGTTGACGGGGGGTGTGAATTACGCTGGACGCAAACGGTGGCTGCGGCAGTTCCATCATTTCCCACCTGTCGCTACTCCTCTCGCCCGCCTCAAGGGCTCGTTCCGGTCCATGATTACAGCGAAGCGGGCCCTCTCCAAGTCCGTATCACTTTTTCTATTACCTGTCAGTTCACCTTTCTCACAAAACTAAACCAAGGAAGGAGGCGTATTCGCGCACCACCCAGAAGTCTCGGCATCGCCTTGGTATAGCACATACTCCAGCTAAGTCACATCCAGCACATCTCACACAAAAGCACACCAAGCAAGGGAAAGTGTTTACAATATTCTCCTTCCATTCTACAATCATATTTGTAGTATACTACGAAGATGGCAACACGCGACCCTCTCGCGGTGTCCCCTGTACCCCCCGCCACCCTCCCAGCGACGCCTTTGGCTATCCCC
>JPJV01001109.1:0-25666 GCA_000750745.1 Pseudogymnoascus sp. VKM F-4281 (FW-2241)
CAGAATTGCGCCAGAATTGCGCCGGGAATGCGACAGGCTATATAACCGATAGCCTTAATCATGTGACGGAATTGCCGCGTTTGGGTGCACTACATCAAAAAGATCTAGGTTTTCACACTTTGGTGGAAACAGATAGGCGGAGAAAAATAAGGTAGAGGGAGGAAGAAGGGGAAAAAGGGAGCAGCAGGCGTGCGGCGTATATTTATGCTTGCTGCTAGAAACGGACGCACCACTAGCCTGCCATTGCCTCTAATATCTCCTCCCTTGCCGAAACAACACACCCACCCGCACCCCGTTCCACCACAAGAAGGATATTTCGATCGTTGCCGATGCCTCCCGCCGATGCTATATTAAGCGCCCTCCCCAATGTCCTGTCCCACTTCGGGACTCTTCGGGAGCAATACATGCCGCCTAAGCCCGTCTTGCCTCCAGCTTCGCATGGCTCCCTGCATCGCCCATGGCCTCTGGGTCGTCGATGGTCACCGTCGGCCCGCTTGGGCGTGGTAAATTTTCGAAGAAGTATACCCACGTCTACAAAGAACCCTCGCCCCCTCATCAGCACCTTCATATACCATCCATTCCCCTGCTAATCTCGCGATCTGCACTCCAAGCCAGAGCACCCGTTCGGGACGGTACTGGGAGCGAACACTCTCCGTCTCGACGTAGTGCGCTTCGGGCTCTACGTTTTCATTCGCAAACCAGGCCTTAGGGAAGTAGCCATCTGTAAATGAAAGGCCCTGCATAGCCCACTCCTCGGGGAATGTCCGGAAGATTTCTTTCGCTGGTGTAAAATTGTCGTGCTGGCCTGCGATGTGGCAGATCGGGGACAGGGGTTATGGAGCAGAATCGTTGCGAATTCAAGGCATATGTTCACCGAATGTGTCAAGTTATCCCTATCGCAGAGTAGTCGCTCCTGGTGCAAAATAACTATCTTGATTGCGCGTTCTTTCTTTGCCAGGCAAAGCTTTCTCGCTCTAATTTAGAGTTGCCAACTTAGTCTTTCTATCGCTCGGACTTCGAGCATGCCAGCACAGACTTAGGTTTAGCCGCGTCCAAGTATACAATGATGTTGCTTAGGTCGTATTTCGCTTCATCTGAAAGCCCTTCAGCATTCTCAAAACCTTGTATAGCAGTGCGGATAGCTTCGTGAGAGTCCTTATATGTATGTTCTGGGCTTTTGTCACCCTCCTAAGCGTAAAGTTAGCGTTACGCCCTTATGCCTTCTCGAGCATACCTTACCTCAATTATTAACTCCAAAAATATCAAAGCTGTACAAGCGGAGACCGCTTGTTTGATCCTGTCTTCAGCGTCGTTCTTCTCTGCGTCGTCCTTCTCTGCGTCGTCCTTCTCTGCGTCGTGAAGAAATTGAAGACTTTTAGTGAGAGCAGTCATTGAGTGAGGCTGCGAAATATGGCAAGGGCATAAATCGTAATCCGTCTTCTGTAGTTGGTGCTTGAGAGATTCACCAATTGCAATCTAGGCTATGTCAGCTATATTTGTTTGTTAGGATAAAAGGAGAACACTAACAAACATGCATTGCCAATCAGTAGTGATCCCTTCTGCGGTTTTCTCGCCGATTGATTTTGCCAATTCGGCAAAGACACGGCGCTCCTCATTCCCTAATTTCTGCTTGAATGCAAATCTGCAAAAATCCACCCACTGGTGTGACAGCGGTCTCATTTTACCAACTTGAAAATTCCATGCGCCGCGGCATAGTAGTTCGTGTTGTTCGGGGAGCATCTTGCCATGGACATATTTGAGAGCATCCTTGACTTTCATTCCTGCGCCACCCCATAGGTTATGCAGTATGGTACGACTTTTTTGAGAGTAAATTCCACTCGGAATTCCAGTTAAGGCAGTCAGATCTCCAGTCTGGATAGGAATCCGAGGCCGCCCACTCCTTTCGCCAGATGTGGATACGGGTTGAAGGCCACAATCATCCCTGTGTGCGCATAAGCAAAAGAAATGGCTAAGGAGGAGATAGACTTACTTCGGCGGAGGAGACCCATCTGCTTTTGGACCAGCAAAATCTGTCTTTGATTTTGCGCTCGTGTCCATCTCACGATCGCGACATAGACTCCTAGCAATGGCCTCAATTGTCGTAATCTGATCATTGATTCCGTCGCGGTCATACTTTCCTCGACTTAGGTATATGCTTGAAGCATCTTCGCATTTGTTGAGTAGCATTTTCAACTCTGTACGCATACAATCCGGCATGCCTTTTTTATGAATAAGTCCCCCCGTCAACTGATGCAGCTTATGGAAAGAGTTGAGAGACGCCCTATCAAAATACTTCGATGCCTCTCGATTTTTCACAATGAGACAATCTTTCCAGGCAGGGACTGCATTCATCACTTCCTGTAGCACGTTTCCAATCAGTATTTGGCAAGCATTTGCAGGTTGCTTTGTCTTACCTTTAATGCGAGTTGTTCCGTGTTTTCATTTCCCATCGCAACATCTTTTGTTAACCTAATATTTGGCCGTACTTTCAATTGTCTTAGTAGCTCAGCCACAGTCGAACCGTCCCCTCCCGCGTCCTCGCTGTCGATACTGATTGTATCTCCGTCTTTAATGGCGTTATTTTGAGTTTCGAAGTCCGTAGTTTCGCCTGTATGAACATTGGACGTCGCCTTTTGAACTTCTATTTTCATTTCGCGGTCTCCCTTTTCAATTTTCGAAGTGCTAGCTTCGTTGTGTTGGTTCTCGGGGTCCAATTTCATCGCAGGTATTGCTGAGGAAAAGCTGGCAGCAACGTCTTCTCCGCTATCAAGCTTTGTCTCACCGCAAAGATTCTATCTCTGTTAGAAACAAGCAAAGAGAATATATCTTGGAGTCAACATACTTGTGGCGTAAGCTTCGCCGCCTTGCGTCTTTTGCTCAGATCACCATCACTCTTCCGCTTCGTAGGTTTCAATCTGGCCGTGTCCAAAGATGAGGGCGAGAGGTTTGACGTATTGGAGCCGCCCAACAGTGTATTTTGGACGTTGGTAGTGGCGGGCAGGTCTGACGGCAACAAAATTAAAGGAACAGAGCCCTTCCGGGGAGGACTTTGTGGTAAATTCATTCCGAATATTATCTCGTGGGTTAAAAAACTGCCTCAGCGTTAGAAACAGATGAATCAGACAGGAAGAGGGGGAGGTTGGCTGCTTTATATGTGATAAGTCGGACGAGCATGCCGTCGTTCGATCTGCAGATGCTGACAAGGAGGGAAGGGTCGATAATCAATCCATATTTCAGCCTCGATGATTTACATAGGGCATCCTCCTTCTATCTCAGCCTTGCCGTCTTTTGATATTCAACGATCTTACGGACCCGAACGGTTGGCGGGAAGTACAGTACAGGAGCATCAGGGTAGAAACGTACATAGCTGAGTAGTGGCTCGAGTCAAAAGATTGGAACTGATGTAAATACTGGACTTTGTAGACGACAACAATGACGCTTCGGCAGCGACTAACCCCTTCTATTTACTGTCAACTCTAGCTTCTAAGTTTGTCATTTCGGTCTCTTCACGCCCCTCTATATATGGCACTGTCCATCCATCAGATGAAAGATCTTTGTCAGGAATATCAGCTAGGAGCTTTTCTAAGCCTGCAACGCTTATGCGCATGCTGGACGTGGTGTCCCCCCAGATCATATCTCTACTTTCATTATAGAGCATTTTCGCAGAATTTCCGAGACTTTCGCGGGATAAAACACTTATATCCGGGTGCGTCTTTAAACCGTCATAGATAGCCTTGTGAAGTTCGTCGAGGCTCTGTTGCAGTATGAAGTAGTCGCTGTTTTTGCGTCCGGTCACTGTAGCCCTCATTTCGTTGACAAGATCCTATCATTATTAGTAATATGAAACGGAAATGAGGCTAACAACAACTTACACGTAGCTTTGGCATATAGGATATTGTTATAAGGTAGTCTGAAGAATGAAGTCTGACTGGGTCGTCTGCGGAGATAAACTCAGGAGCTGGACAAGGTGCTTGGCTGGCGATGCGGAATTTTAATAAAGCACAAAACAGTAGGATGCGGGCCATGTTGATTATACCTGAAAGTGCCCACCGCATAGCGAAAGTTGTCTCTATTGGCCCCTTCATGTACGTTAAAAGATTGGTTATTGGTAGTTTAGAGTCCGCGATGATGAACGAAGTAGCAAGAGATGTTTGTTTGTATTACGTACATATATAAAGCTCCAAATTATGCTACAACAAAGGAGAAGTCTGCGACAGCAGGATTGTTCGAAACTCGCCCTCGGCGAAAGGAAGCTTGCAATATCATGCCGCTAGATCGCTATACCAGAAGTGAAATAGGACCAGCACGACATATGCCTTGGATGTCATCCTTCTTGGACAGACGCGATACAGCAACTCCCTTGCCATGGAACGCAATGATGCATGGTAATCAGCCATTTTTGGTTGTGTTGACGCAGACTCTGAATAAGTGATAGCAGCGTATCATCATCCCCTTCGCTGAGGTGTTTTAATGGTTCAACGTAAAGTCAAATGATGTACAATCAATATATGAGCAAATTATTAAGATGAAGCTTCAAAACACTCCTCAAAGTTCTCCAAAATCAAATGTGTGAAATGTCGACCTCCCTGTGCATTTCCAGAGCATCAGAAAGTCCAACAGATTCCACGCGTGTACTTTGAATGGGGTACAATCAATATATGAGCTAATTATCATGATGAAGCTTCTAAACGTTACATAATGGACTACCAAGTGCTTAACGTATGAGTACTATACAAGGGCTGCAGTTATATCGAATCGAAACTCAGAAGCCGTAGCTGGCCCGTACAAGCGTAGATTCCCTCCCAACTCGACTCAATCCCACTCAATCTCCGATAAAACTAGAGCAGTTCCATATTTGAGCCTTCTTTCGTCTCCTTGCCGCGCTTGACAATACGGCTCATGCTGAGACCGCCCCAGGGGAGGCCCGAGAGCTCGAGCTCGAGACCGAGGTCGTTGGCCTCGGGAATGGTGTAGGAAATGCCTGCATGGAGCTGGTTCTTTGCGTTGCGGTGGCCGGATTCTTGTGCTTCTTTTGCTCTTAGGCCTGTGGGGGTAGTAATTGTCAGTCTCATGTTCTCCCGAAAGATAAATAAATTGAAGGTATTTTGTCGGAATGGGGACATACGAAATGCTCTTTGCGCCAACCGATTCTGAATCCTCCTCCTCTCCTCTGGCTCATTCACTGAACTCCAATCATCATTCTGCGCCTTCTTCCCCACCGTCTCCAAACGCCTCATTTTGGAGCTCTCCCTCGAGCAACCCGACTTTGTAGCCCCCTTGCGACGACCAGACACTAAGAATTTAACAGAACTCATCTTGCACATACCTTCCGTCAGAACGAAATGTGCGATATAGCGAACTTCATCAATTGTTACCACGGCTCTCCTCAACGCAACCCAGAGCCCCATAAAAAGTCCCGTGGTTTTGCTATACCTCATATCCTCATCCTCATCCCAGATTTGACCTTCCTCGTCCACGCCTGATGAAAAACATTGGTCCAGGCTTATGCTGTACCAATTTCCCCCTTTGTCGCTATATAATCCTTCTCCCCACTCCGAGATACCATCTCTTCCGTAGGGTTTTGCTTTATAGAGATGCGGAATTTCAGCTTCTGGTATTAAAACTTCATTCCTGCGATACTTGCGATCTTCGTTCCCGGCTGCTATCACATGTGGTAATTTGCAAACTTTCCGCTTGAAACGTTCACTGTATTCGTATCCGTTATCATCCTCTTTTCGGCAAAGTAGTGGTACAGGCGAGTTATTGTATTCTTCATACTCTTTTCGACCAACAGGCGAGTTGGTACGTCGATTTTCTCCTATGCTGAGTTGTTTGCTATCGAACCATGAATGCTGCATGATGTGATGGCCGGGAGCCTTGCCTAATCCCGTCAACATTTCATGCAAATCTGAGATCGCCTTGATCTGGGCACTGTCGAACTGCCCTGAATTACTCGCATACGAAGAATCGTGACGGACCTATTTGTGTTAGAAACAAGCAAACTAGAATAGAACTCTCTTGGGTCAACATACGTGTAGCGACGGCTCATTTGTCCTGCTTCTTTTACCTCCATGTCTTCTTTTACCTCCATGTATATCTTCATCACTCCTTCGTTTCAGTAATGTTGGGTCCTGATTAGGTTTCAACGAGGCCATTTTAGGTGCAGCGGTAACAATGATTTTCTCACTGTCAACATGCCCACAACTGACGCGGAATGGCCCTTCCTTCAAACGTACACTAATAAGGTACGTGCCGGGTTCACTAATGGTCAGAGCAAGGCAAAACCTTATCAGGATAGGTGAGACAGAGACCCCAATCACGGTGGTGTTTCCGAAAAGTTTGCCCTCGCCGTTGTGACTAAGTAGTGTTGCGACAGCGCGGACTTCTTGGAAATGTATGCCATGCAGTTCAACAACAACTTGTAGAACGACACCTGCCTGGACTGTTTTTGGAGGCGAACAGAGAAGTGTCACGTTGGAGACAGCGTCAGGGATAACGTCGGCAACGTCGGCAACGTCGGCGACAGCGGGTGATGATAGCCCCTCATTGCAGCTAGGCGAGCCACCACGCAGCATAGGCTGACGTTCTGTTTGTGGTGTCGAGTACTCCATGGTAAGGGGGAATAATTAGACAAGGCAAAGAAGGGCATAAGCCAAGAGCAGGTGGTAAAGCGTATCCGGTGAGTGTGAATTAAAGCAATCGACAAGTGTCTTGGTCAAGTGCGTGAGGCGGCTGGTGTAACCGGTGAATAAATGAGATTCTGGCTTCGCTGGTTTTTCTCCGATAAATGAGGGCATGCAGGATACCTTATAGCGGCGGAGGACAATGTAACGCATAACAATATTGGAGGCAGCATCTTTGGCCAACCAACCTGACCAATGCCAAGTGGGCTACGCATTGGGAAAGTGACTACAACTTAATCGTTGGTCTGCCTATCAAACACGAATCATCTCCCCTGTAAAGTAAGAGACGAGAGCGCACGACGAGCGGTGGCTACGTGGGTTTTCAGCAGCCTTTGGGCGGGGCTTATCCAACCTTTGAATTTCCTCTTTGGCTAATTACTTGTACTGAAATTTACTATCAAACACGAATTCACCTCTCCCGTGAAGTGAGAAACGATAGCGCATGACAATAAGTCCAATTGCCCATCTTGTTACGAGCCTTTCCTCATACTGCAAAGCAGTGTTTAAGAAATATAGATTCCTAGCTGTACTAAAATGTCCCTCTATTAAATAAAGTAGGTGCGTTATCCCTCAAGAAAATCCAGCTTCTCAGATGTCCGATGCCTGGAGCCCCTTAGAGGGGTTCACAAACCAAGTGCCAGAACCCCTTGGTTTGTACTGGCGCCGCCCCCTCCCCTGACCCCCCAACAACCGCCAGCAAAAAACCATTTACCAAGATGCCACTGAACGGAGGTCGACATGCCAAGTCTTTGAGATATCGTAGCCACCTGTCAAACCCCTTTTTGTAGCCTCCTCGTTTTCGCGAAGACCAACACGCCGCCATGAACTGACTTCAATCAAATGACTTCCCATCCATCACCACCAGCGCCCCCAAAAGCCGTCGTCGAGTCTCCATCAAAGCTGCTGCGACCGCCATTTACGTACTCATATGTCTGCGCTATTGGCGGAGGCAAGAATACCGCGCCATGCCCCTGCTGCTGCATTGGTCCCGATGGCGCCGCTGGATATGTGGGCCAGGCGGAGCTGGCATAGGTGTTTATTTTCTGTGTGGCCAGGCGCAAGCAGGGTTATGTGTTAGGGTGCTGTAGTGCTGGAAAGGGTAAACGGCGTTGGTGTAGTCGTCTCTGGCAGTGGTGTCCGGGGGAGTGGGGAGGGGGAGGGGGAGGCGAGGGTGGTAGTAGCCTGGTGAGGTGGTGGTGTATGGATGCAATGGGGAGACCGAGGATGGCGGGGTAGGGAGGAATGGTGAGATGGGTTGTGCTTGGTGGAGCTGTGGCGAGATGTCGGAATCCTCATCCTCATCATCGGCGGCCTCGTGGTCTATGGGTCTAGCGCCGTCGTTGACGCACATTGTTGTAGAGTCATCGTTGACGCACACTGTTGTAGAGCCGTCGAGCTCGCCACGGCGGTAGCGCTCTTCCTTGTAGAGGACGCAGAATAGCTGGGTGAGGAAGCTGCGCTTCTCGGCATTCTTAGGATTTTCGAACCAGGTCGCCATGGCTTTGCGGGTGACTTCATCGAGTTTGGCAACGTCGATTTTGCGCTGCTGGGCTGATAGGCCCTTGGCTTACGATGAGGCTGAGGATGCGCATGAGGAGGATGATGCGCTCTGGAGTCACGTTAGCTTAAGGACGGGATAGAGATAAGGGGAATGGAATTACACACCGCCCATGTGCAAGTGATCTGGCTCCTTATGCCTGATATTGTTCGATCCTGTCACCGCAGGCCACCATGGGGGCCTTGTCGGCGCTCCCTTCGTGTATGGATACGTCGACTGCTTCTTAGGCTCGAGGAGCTTCACCCACGCCTTTCCAATGAGCTTACATCCATTCGTCTGTATATCCGTAAGGCACTGACGGTAGAATTTGTCACGGGCTTCGTCGTCTCCAATGATAATCGTTCGGGTTAGAAGGGTAGGGGCAGCGCGGTCGCGGGAGTGAATAGTAGTAGTGCGGAAGCGCTTGCGACTGCCTAGGCTCATGGAGGAGTCGGTGGAGTACCCGTCATCGTAGGCGCTGGGATACGATATTCGGTTGCGGCAGCTGCGGATCTGGTTTGGCAACTCCGTCCCCTCTGCACCGAATTCGCGATTGAGCATATTGTGATCTGGCGCGACGAGTTAGTGGTGACTGTGGTGTTTGAGTGGCTAGGACGTACGCAATGGCTGGCGGCCGGAAGCCATGAGGAGCTCATTCTGAAATTCAGGCGTGAAGAGGAATTTGGGGTCCGTCTTCAAGTCGTCGGAAAGAAAGGTAGAGATCTGGCCGTCTGGGCGGATCACGGCGAGGGCAAAGGCGGCGGATTCGATACCGCAGTATTCTTCTAGGGCGACGTTGATGCCCTGTAGCGCGTTAGGCTCTGTTCATTATAGCTAGATTCCCGTAATGCTTACTATGTCCATCGGCGCCGGCTCGGGTATCAGCGGTGTGGGCATGGCGGCAGCCGCCGGTTTGGGTTGGACGGATAGGTAGGGATCGTATAGTATGCCAACTGGTCTCTCGTCGAGGGAAATAAGGCCGAATAGGGTTGATAGGATGATGAGAGCCAGTCTGACGGAATGTTAGAGACATCATGCTACGATGTGAGAATGGGCGGCGCGAGTCTCAGGTCTCAACGACTTACTGGCAAAAGCAAGGCTGCAAATAGCAGTGATGGCAGCGACTCTCTTTTGCTCGAGAAACCCCTTCACTGGTGTTTGTGTTTGTGTGTATATATATCTGTCGTGACTAACTTGGTAGAAAGCGTCTGCATGTCTGTCTGTTGTCAAATGATAAAGGAGTAAACCCACTGTGGTGTAATGTAGTAAAGTATAAACCAAGCATTTCGCTGTCCGAGGCGGAAGGAGGATGGTCTCTATATAGAAGAAAACTGCACCCTCCAGGGGCACCTCCCCTCCCCTACTAGTCTTCGCCATCCCTCCCCAATCAAATCCCCCCTGCGGCTCGACCGCCACGCCAATACCCAGCAGCAAACGAGGACATGCAGCCGTGAGCGCGAATGGTGTAGAGAGATGTAGGCGAGGATGGAAGGGGTAAGGGGGCGGCCGGAACGGGAATCGGGATCCGAGGATAGGGAGGGTAAGGAGTAGCAACGCCTTGAGTGTGCCTATCAAACACGAATTCATCTCTCCTGCAAAATGAGAAAGCGATAGCGCGTGGCGATGATGGATTGAGGCCTACACCATGTGTAAAGGATACAACTGCCATCTTGTCGCAAGCCCTGTCTTCATACTTGCAAAGCAGTGTGCACGAAATATAGATTCCTAGCTGTACTAAAATATCCCCGGACGAAATAAAGTCGATGCATTATCCTTTTAAAAAACTCCACCTTCCTCAACCTTCTCAGCCAGCTTCTTAACTTCCTCAATAATCACTAGGCGTCCTTGGATATCATTATCGTTGGTTTCAAACGAGGACCAATTGTCACGATTAACAATGAAATGTGCATTCCTTTTTAGATCAAGGCAATATTCCCCTTCGTATGCAGGTACCGTTTTCCAAGTAGATGAGCAATACGGCGTCATTCCCAGATAAATCTTGACCGATTTGCGGTGAGTAAGGGCAGTCTCCCATGTAAATAGGCGTAGCAGATACTCATCTACTGCCTCGCCATTGAACGGAAGTCGAAGTGTCAAGCCCTTGACATATTGTATGCCATGTGTCAAACCACTTGCTGTAACCTCTTCGATTTTGCGAAGAATTTTTACATTTGCTGCATCTTGATTTGCTGCATCTTGGTCTATAAAGTCACTTAGCGCAGTTAGAAGATCAGAGAATCATGTTCATACCATTCTTGCGTATCTCTTCTAGCACTGCAACACGAAGTCGCACTGCATCCTGCCAGAGGAAACGTTTGTCGTTACCGTCTACGATTTCGTCATAGACAGCGGACTTCCTCACGTATGGAGGGAGATATACCCATACAATCAGGGATTCCTTGTCCAGTTCGAATTGTATGAGCTTTTCTTCGTCGGGTCGTCGATCGTTACTTGGGCGACTTGGGCGGTTGTAAAGCTGAATCCCAGCCGGTGGTGTCCCAGCCGGTGGTGGTGGTAAGTATGAAGACATAGTTGAGCGATGAAGGAGAAAGGAACTGGTTGATGGGATAATACAGCTATATATAAAAAGTCGAGGACATGGTTAGAAGATGATGGCACAACGCCAAAGCCAACTATTGGGTAATATAGTGAGGCGGAAGGGGATCGAAGGTACAATTCAAGAAAGATGATGAATCAACCATAAAAACGAGGCCACGGAGTGAGCCACATAACAGGGATGAAAGGCACAGAGTAAGGCAGCTCCTTGCGCGCGAGCACGAGGGGCACGAGCAAAATAAAGTTCAACCAGAGTTCGGTGTGAGAGCTACCTATGTGCTACCTATCTCAGTTCTAAAAGTACAATGTGCTTTGGCGTGAGAATAGCAAGGCACGTAACGTATTATGCAGAAAAGGCCCCATTGCTCTCTGTGGCAGACGACAGGGCAAACATTTTCTTCCCCAAAGTGGGCCAGATCAGCTTGAGGATTCGTAGAGTGCCGACCCCGATCGGCCTGAGCATCCGCATGAGGGTTGCCGAAACAAGTATCTGCAACAGAATTAATATACTAAAACAACGCATCAATTGTCTCACTTACCAATAAACATGTAGTTCGGTCAACGATAGAGGAGCAGTATAAAGCCAATGAGGTTGAAATAGCGACAATGATGATAGAACAGATAGTCATACTCCAGACGAGGTCTGCGTTTGAGCCAACAGATGATTCCCGCCGCTTGTGGCAAATAATGAGATATATCAAAACAAACAGGAAGTATTCGACCCCAAAAACCGTGAGAAGTACATAGAGAATAGCCTTTTGAGTCGCCAAGTAACTTGTAGCTATAGAAAGCCCAAGCTCAATAACAAAACAGATAACCATAGCTCCTACTACCCACGGATACCCTGGAAAATAAATTTCATAGCACAGGATCAGATGAAAACCCTAACAAGGTTAGCGGTGTTACTTCAAAAGTTGGGTGTACATACTTGAGGGACAATCCCTATGGCACAGAAGCAAACAAGTAGTATCAGAACAGCATGCTCATTTCCTGCGTAAAGTAACAGTAGCGTGGCAAAGATGACAAGCACAGCTGACACAACCGAGTGACACAGCAACCGCAACCGGCCTCCGAGTTCAGTTCGGCTGAATCTACCTCCGAGTTCGCTACGTTTGATTTCAGCTCGTTTTTCCCTTAGGTGGACGACAGATACGGCGAATTCAGCCGAACTCAGACACAAGGCAGCGATAGTTACCACAAAAAGCGCCTGGTCGGACATGTCGACGGGAAAACGATAGACGGATAATTAGGAACAAGACGCAGTGTCTGCCTAGAAATGCTCACCGAAGTGAAAGGTGAAAGCATGCAGGAGAGGGAGCGGTGAGCAATGAAAGAACAGCGGTGGAGTATGACCGGTGAAGGTTGAGTGAGATGAAGGAGGCAGAGGTTATATCCACCTTTCATATACCTATGTTGGAGCACACAACTCGTTGGACCAACTTCAGATTGATCACTTTCCCTTTCCCTTTCCAACTCAGAGGTCATTTAACATGGTGTTGGAACGCATCACTTTGCCTCGCTGATCCCAGATACTTGCGGATGCTATCCCGATTCTGGGCGACGTGGGGAACTCCCGCCTACAGGGAAGGATACTTGCGATGCGAAATCCATAATCCATGCCAGTGATAGGAAATGACGCATTTTTGGTTAGTGAAAGAAGGCTCCACCTGAAATCACGCTAACAAATCACGCTAACAATTCACGCTAACTGAAAAACCGTGTTCTTTCATGAACGTTCATGAATTATCATAGGTTTTCAGTTAGCGTGATTTGTTAGCGTAATTTCAGGTGGAGACTCGATTTCAGGCGGCGATTTGTCCAGTCCAGCCATTACCGCATGTTGCGCGCGAGGCACCCATCAATCTTCAACCATTATCTCGTCAACAATTATCTATCCCTTCAACATAATGTGTTATTGCACAGGACTCGAACAAGCGGATCTAGCAAGCATACATGAAATTCTAGAGATTGTGCACTATGCGGTGTCTAATGACGTTATCCTAGAGAAGGCAATGAGATATACAGTCACGAGAAAGAAACCGATAGTCTCACAAGCAAAGGCTGCGACGGAGAACACTGCGACGGAGAACACTGCGACGGAGAACACGGCGATAGAGAACACGGCGATAGAGAACACGGCGGCGGAGAACACGGCGGCGGAGAACACGGCGACAGAGAACACGGCGGCGGAGAACACTGCGACGGAGAACACGGCGACGGAGAACACTGCGACAGAGAACACGGTGACGGAGAACACGGTGACGGAGAACACAGTGACAGAGAACACGGCGACGGAGAACACAGTGACAGAGAACACGGCGACGGAGAACACGGTGACGGTGACGGAGAACGGCAACAAGGCGAAAGGCAACAAGGCGAAAGGCAACAAGGCGAGGGGCAAGGCGAGGAGGGACAATGTCACAGTGTCAGAGCATGCAATCTCAAAGATCTTCGAATATGACCCAATGGAATTTGGCGAAAATCTTCTCCTTACCAACGAATGTACGCAATGGCTCCAGGATCCCTATTCATTCCTCGAGAGCGACCTAACACTCCATGATCAATTCACCAACAATCCTCTACACTCAGCCATTCTTTCTATCCAGAAACTCGAGAAACTAAGTACCCATACGCGTATTCTCCGCAGATTGTACTGCATTGTATTCTCGCGGTTTCGAAAATTCGACCGGCATGAGGACGCCGAAACAATCGCAAAAGCAATATATGGATCCTATTACCCTAGACAATCTCTATGTGAAGAGGACTGGAAGCGACTCGTGGCTATGATTCGACACACCGAGATCGCAGGACAAAGATATGATGCTCTTGCCAAGCTGTTTGGCATCGGAGCTGTCTTTATTCTTGGAGATCATGTTAACAATTCTACGTAAGTACAGCTCTTCAACAAATATGTACACGGACTAAATAGCCATAGCTGGGAGAGCAGGTTGCCAAAACGGGGCGGTCGGTTTGATGAAGTCAGAGAATACTTAATTTCTATGGGGATTGTAACGATGGGAGAAGCCTTCAATGAGCTAGGAGACAAGGTTATCGAGCGTATCACAGAGAGTGAGTGCATGTTTACTGTTCTAGCACATTGCTGACATTTTAATCTAGGACTCCGGAAGAGTCGCTGCATTTTTATTCAGACTCAAAGCACGAAGGAATGGACCAACAACAAAAGATCTCGGCCAAGAAATTCAAGCAATAAAGCCGACTCAGGTACCAAGAAAAGAAGGTGCAATTCATCCGCCAAAGTCAAAGGTTATGGCGTGGCAACATTGGATGAGCAGCCAGCTTCGAGTGGCAAATCCAACAACAAACATAACGATGGGCCATCGACTTCATCTACTCCAAGGGAATGTCCGTCTGCTGCTTTTATGGAGGACAGGGACGGAGCTGCAGGCGAAATTAACTGTACAACTCAGGCGCAAGGACAACCAACTAATTGTCAGTTGGTTTATTCTTTGTCATTGCCCTTCCTGCCACCGTACATAACTAATATTCTATAGGGAACAACTCTAAAACTACTTCATTTCAATCCCAACAGCATAGTAGAACAGAGGATATGGCTGCAACATGTCTTCTCTCTCTATCTGTCGCTGGAACCCTCCCGAGTCATCCTTCCCCTAGTGGCTCCTCTGGCATCGCGAAAAATCTCGGTAAGTAACATACCCTTATACGAAGTCATAGATTTCAGATTATTGATTCCCTTTAGCTCTGGAATCGCCAGCGGCGGGTTATGCGACTTCCCATGCTAGCGATTTCACCTTTACAGAACACCAACAAAGCACTGTTAGTCAATTTCCAAGCAATTCAGACTTGTTTGTGTCTGCTCAGGTTGGGGAACATATGACTATGACTGCAGAATCGGGAAATAAGAGACGAAGTAGTGGACAGGAGGTCTATAATGATGGCGCTGTTAGGGAAAGTTGGGGAATCCAAGAGGACTTCATACGCGGGTGGCCAATGTCTGGGCAAGAGGAAGTCGCAGGAGTGCTTCCGCTAGAGCAGCAGGAAGGGCAAGAGGAACCTACAGGAGTGCTTTCGTTAGAGCAGCAGGAAGAACAACAGGAACCCTCAGGAGTGTGGGGAGACGAGTTTGCGATGCATGGGTGGCCAACTTCTGGGCAAGAGGAACCCATAGGAATGCTCCTGCCGCAGGAAAAGGAACAGGAAATGGACGAGGTTATGCGTAGGTGGCTAACTTCTAACCAACAGGAACCCACAGGAGCAGAACAGCGGCGGGAAGGGCAACAGGCACCCACAGGAGTATGGGGGTACGAGTATATGATGCACGGGTGGCCAACTTCTGGGCAAGAGGAACTTATAGGAGCAGAGCAGCAGGAAGAGCAGCTGGAAAAGCAGCAGGAAAAGCAGCAGGAAAAGCAGCAGGAAGAGCAGCAGGAAATAGAGGAGTTTATGCGCAGGTGGCCAACTTCTAGGCAAGAGGAACCCACAGGAGCAGAGCAGCGGGAAGGGCAACAGGAACCCACAGGAGTATGGGGATACGAGTTTATGATGCACGGGTGGCCAACTTCTGGGCAAGAGGAACTTATAGGAGCAGAGCAGCAGGGAATAGAGGAGTTTATGCGCATGTGGCCAACTTCTAGGCAACAGGAACCCACAGGAGCAGAACAGCAGGAAGGGCAACAGGAACCTACAGGAGCAGAACAGCGGGAAGGGCAACAGGCACCCACAGGGGCAGAACAGCGGGAAGGGCAACAAGAACCCGCAGGAGTATGGGGTTACGACTTTAATGTGCACGGGTGGCCAACTTCTGGGCAAGAGGAACCTTGGGCGGACCTCCAAGAGGCAATTTATGGACAACAGGCAGAGCCTGCGTTCCTACAGACATAATTCATCGAGTGAAAATATATACCTCAATTTGTGTTTATAATAACTACTGCCGTATTTTCCAGCAACTGAAGAGATTTCTCCTTCTCCACTACATGTCCTAGGCCATCTCCATCGATTTTATCCTCTCCAACCTTGAATGCGCCCCTAATAAGAAAAACGATGCACTTCGGCGTTGTCAAAGGCACTTCTCTAGTGTCCTCTATGGTCTGCTCGTATGTCGCAAACCCTGACTGGCCGAGCTATAAGCGCGTAGTATCAGCACAGCTATTTTTAATGTTCTGGCTACAACTTACATGCGCTTTGACCTGAGTGAAAATCACATTTAATCCCTCTTTGCCAGGTTTCGTAGCTAGGATTTTCGAACGAAGCTCCGTCGATTCTTGAGGCGTGATGGGGCTTTTGCTGACAGGCATTTGATCCAGCTCTTAGTCGATCGCGCGGGATTCTTTCGCTGCGGTGTACAACACCGGGGGTTCTTGACGTGGTTTTGCAGCTCGGCTGAAGTTACTTATGAGTGTTGTAGGTAGGATGATTATTTAGTGAGGGTTATGAGATGACGAGGAACCCTTTAGCCTTTGTTACGGTTACGGCCTTACCAAATATCTGGGTGCCTGGGGCTACCATGTTGCTGCCTTACTCTAAAATATCCCGTCATCTGCCAGTCATCCGCTAGTAGTCTATATACCATTCGCCTACTTATCTTACTGCCTATGATAAGCACAATTAAAGTGTTTAGACTCTTTTGTTAGCCACGTGCCGTCCTTTATTTGAGACACTGTGTCACCGACGTGCAATGGCGATGGAGAGGGCGTTCCCAAAAGCCGTTGGGCAGAAACGTTTTGTTGCGGGGCCTGATCTCCCGCCTAATCTACTTGCATCACGTGGGTAGTGTGTCATCACCGCTAATGCATGCCACGGTCTGACGTATGGGTAGGTCGCTGGTCGCAATTGGTGACCAACCCACCTTCTCATTGCGAATGAACAACTACAGAATCTCACAAATTAACCTTTTCCAAGTCGCCATTCCTCCTTGCATCCAACTTAGGATATCGACAACAATTCAACAAACATTCGAATTTTCACGAAGGACTGCGCAACATGTCACAGTATAGCGTAGCAAGGGAGATAGAGATGGATGCACCAATACACTTGTGACAGATGAGATGGATGGATTGCAACATGGGAAGGACCGTCCCCTTGTCGCGCATGTAGCTTACATACATGGATACGTTGTGTTATAAAAGAAGAGAAGTCCACAACTTTTTTTCTGTTTGCCAGTAATTGATAGTCATCAATCTTCCTCCACATTATCTGTCCGAACAAGCCGATCAACAGCTTCAACTGAGCGGATATAACAACATTTCCCCAGACTACAGCCCCGATAATCCGAATCCAACAACGACATCAAGTCTTATTTGAAAACCGTTATACACCACTCCAATGTGTCAACCAGAATTATACGATTTCGACTGTGGACACAGGGCTGTAGGTGAGACTACGCCATGCCCCAGCAAGGCTGCAGGGAACGCCTGTAGTGGCCTGCAACCTGAGCGCTACTACGGTGCAAGAAATGGGAAATGTCCGGAGTGTAGTTACCCTACGCCTTAGGTATGCTACAGTACGTATAGGAGGCCTTTTTAAGGCGGCAAATACTGATAGCTTCGTTTTAGGTGGGAGGCCGAAGGGATATCAAACTACGTTGTGGATCAAAATCAGGCATTATTGGAGAAGTAGTAGATACCACTAGCGACATACTATCTATGACTTTTATATTTGCAAGCGTCACGGCGCCCACAAGCTTCCAATATCTCTCTCAAAAAACCAAGTGACCCTACATAACTTCGGTGTCCATTAAGTCTCGATTGAGCGGCACAACTTCGGTCCGCGCTTTCCCCAAGCATAGTCTCTTTCAAGGCGTTGATATAAACTTGGCAATACATTGATTTGAGATATACACCTAAGATGCCATGTTAAACAGCACCGACGCTCCAGGGACAGAAAATCTCACATCTCAATACCCTCCGAGCTTACCTTGTAGCACGATAATGGTATCCCCTCAGCGGAGACGGAGTGAGCGACGTTGCAGTCGACAAGAACCTGACATTTCCTAGGATTGGGATTCTGGGCAACGTCGAACGTTCCAGCCCACCGAATGAAATCAACCTTATAATCATAGTCTCGACCCATTTGTTTCTGACACGCTAGTTGTCCAACGGCTATAGGATCGTGGTTCGAGCGGCATGTAATGAAAATTCGCTGAGACATAAGTAGTAGTGTTCGCAAATAGCAAGGCCTTTGTCGTTGCTGATATATATATCATGGGAGTGAATGAAGTTTGGAAGCGGAGGAAGGATGGATTGATTGATTTGATTGATTCAATCCTATAGTATGCGGGGCACGGAGCTTACTAATCTAGGATTTCTCGCTAAATTGACCGCTGAGATCTGAGCTTCACTCCACAACCCCTCTAGGCTACAGAATTTTCGTCGTGACAGAACACGCTGTAGTGATTGTTGGATGCCTAAAATAACGATCATTATTTCCATCACATCGGCACTAGAGTGGAGACGATGTGGCAATCGATGCACTGGGACGTGCATAAGTCCCTAAAATTAGCCACGCGGATACTTGGTGAGTTGTGGAGATTGCGTAGATGCGGCAGTTGCCGAACCGTCTGACCCATGTCTACGCGTCTGCTCGTCTGCGTGTCAACTGATAGGAGCACGCATTCAGACAATGAGGATGAAAATCGACATTCAAATTGCAGGTGTTTCTGGAGTACCAGGATTTTACTGAGAACGACAGTTAAGAGCTTTCTCTTTTGCTCAGTCTTCGAAGATGTCATCAGAAATTGAAGCCCTGCGGCAGCAGCTTCGGGCACGCGAACAAGAAGCAGAACAACTCCGTCGCGAGGGACGGGAACGGGAACAAGCAGCACAACAACGGGAACAAGCAGCACAACAACGGGAACAAGCAGCACAACAACGGGAACAAGAAGCACAACAACGGGAACGTGAAGCAGAGCGACTCCGCGAAGAAGACCGACAGAACTACGAACGGAGGATCGGAAAAACAACGTTGCCCGAGTATCTCCATGCTTGCCATACCCACCTTTACCTAGGTTTGACCATTCAACCAGACAATACACAGTCCACGCAAGGCGATGCCGCCAATGCAGATAACAAACCGCGGCCTGACCGAATCTTGCCATGGCCAGAATTTGATGCGGAGCAAGCACATACGTGGGACGGCTTGATGGAGTCAGAATTCGTCCTTGAACGACATTTTACGTCTCTACATACATTGGAAGAGTCAGGAGAAGCCGTTCGCCGTCGGCAGATGGGGTCTGAGCTAGATCTTAATAATTTTGCACGATTCACTGTGGAGGATCCAGTATCCCAAATCATCGAGCGGCTCTCTGAGGACAAAATATTACGCAATCGCTTTGGACTTAAAGGCTCAGTCAAGTTTGAAAACCACAGTAACACACTCAGCCCTGATCGAACAACGGAGGGAATGCAGTCTCTCAGCATGTCCGACAAACCGCGACGATCGAAACGCCTTCAAGTCCATGCAAACAAATCGGGGGGGACTACAGCTTCCAAATCATCGGAATCCGTAACGAAATCGTCCCGGCCTCGCGCAGATCAGTTCTGCGTCTACAATACTGGTGGTGAGGGGGAGACAGAGCATCGGGTAGCTGCGCTGACGATCGAATACAAAGCTCCTCATAAGCTGACTTTGGGGCATATTTATGAAGGCCTTGCTGAGATGAACTTGGACGAAGTTGTGGAAGAAGGCGAGAGTGAAAGCGTGGCAATTCGCTGTCGCCGTTTGGTAGCTGCTGTGGTCACGCAAGGCTTTTCATATATGGTGAAGGCTGGCTTAGAATATGGCGAGATATACACTGGCGAAGCAACGATCTTCTTGCGCATTCCTGACGATCCCTCGACTGTATACTACTCTCTTTCTGTCCCAAAAGGAGATGTCGGAGAGTCTACTGGCTGGGACGAGCTTGGAAAGCAGCCTAATCGTTTGCATCTGACCGCAGTTGGTCAGGCTGTAGCGTTCACTCTTCGCGCGCTTCAAACGCCACCGCGCAGTGCGCAATGGATAAATAAAGCTCTGCGTCAGCTCAAACCCTGGAACGTCGTTGTTAAGGAGGTCGAGGATGCCGTTGCCGATGACGAAATTCCGTCTTCGGAGTATCGCCCTTCACCGAGGGCCACGCAGGATATTACACGGTCACCAATCCAATTCCGACCTCGCAAGAAAAATCAATTTGTGGGCACTTGTGCTTCAGTGACGTCTTCTTTCAGCAGCGACGATGACAACCATCACCCCGACACGCCGAGTCGTCCTCAGCCGCCTTCAAGCAGCGGAAACCTTAATACTTCCCCGAACCCACTATCTCAGACTATTAAACGAGGTGGTCAAAAGGGGGCTTCTAGCGAGACTCATCGCCAGAAGAATTTAGGTCGGTTTTGTACGCCAAACTGCTTAATGGGTATGGTAGATGGGGGAGAACTCGATTGGCGGTGTCCCAATGTCAAAGAACATGGGAAAAGTCGTCATCACCTCGATCGTAATACATTTATGCGACATATCCGCGAGTTGTTGCGCAATCAGCTTGACTATTGTGTGGAAATGAACATCCATGGAGCTAGAGGAGCTTTTTTCAAGGTCAAGTTACCTGAATTTGGGTACACCGTTGCCGCGAAAGGCACCGGGATTGAGTGTGTTAAAGATCTGATGCACGAATCGGCAATCTACCGTCGTCTGCTTCCTGTTCAGGGGAAGTACGTACCTGTGCATCTTGGAGAAACAAAAGTGGACAGCATATTATACTATACAGGAGCCGTTCGTATTGTCTATATGATGTTTCTAAGCTTTGGAGGATTCCAATTACGATCGCCAATCTCACAAACTCTCGCTGACGACGCCATCTGCGGTCTGCGTGCCATACATCAGCTGGGAGTATTGCAGGGTGATTCGGAAGCCCGTAACATTCTCATCCACCCGGATCGACTAGGAATTACCTGGATTGACTTTGAACGAGCTGAGTTTACACGTCCACGGGCGGTATTGGGAAGTCTATCCCCAAATCGGAAACGGAAAGGTAGCTGGTCTCACGAGGAAGGAATCTGTCAGTATGGAAAGGGTAGCAAGAAGACGCCTGCATCAGAGATACGTCAAGCTAAGACGGAGCTAGCGAGATTGGTGAATCAGGGAGTCACCTCTACAGATGCCGACCTCATTCGGCCCGGAACGCGTATGAGGAGCGGAAGAAGTCTGATAGCAGGATGAACTCGCTCCGGAAGTCGTCACTGATGAGCCTCGCACCGACATTTCAGTACGAGACAGTGCTAACTCAGCTCACGAGTTCAGTAGACACAAATCACGAGTTCGACGCAGGAAGCCACCTCTCATTCCACAATTTGACGTCGATTCCTGATGTGAATAACGCGGTGAGATCCGGTGCATACTCGCCAGGCGCAGCCTTCGTGGAGTGGACAACGGTGCGGTGCGGAGCTTTGATATACGCTTCGATGGTTGTCCCGTGGGGAACGCCGCCCTTGCTCACGTGATATACAGGGACAGTTTGTGGACAATCGAATCCACTTAGCGCCTCAAAATTCAGGCGCTAGATGGCTTTGCAACAGAAAACGCATCTTTGGTAGCACGTGGCCGGAAGTTGCGCAGGGATAGTCATACCTGAAATGCAGCTATTAACTAGCACAGGTGCAACAGACACTGAGACATACACTCGAGAGGCATACAAGATTGTTGAGCATTCGCGTTATTGGCGGATGGTTCGAGGCTGACGTCGGCTTGACGGAAGCTAGCTAAATAACAAAGTTACCAGGGTTACGAGCGTCGTAGCGTCTTGATAATTTATGTAGAACAAGGGAATTCACGGAAGATAGAACCCATACAATTAACAAATAATTATCTTCGTCAACAGATTCAGTGTATCTGTCCTTCAACTCGTTGCAATAGCGTCATTGAAGCGATCCGATGCTCCCTGTCTGAAAAAGCACGGATGAAAGCCCTATGTATCTCTTTCCATGACAGGCCCTTCTTCTCGAGGCACATCAGCAAATTAACTTCTTGCGCTGTACAGTGGATACGCCCATCACCTTGCTTCAAACTCTCTAATTCGTTCAGAGTGTATTGTATCTTTTTTCTCCCAGGAATTCTCACCCGATGGACGGCCCTTCCATTTAACAAAATATTCAGTTTTTCCTCTCCGTTCTCGCTTCTTGAGTAATTTCACACCGAAGTTCCCTTGATAGCTCGCCTCAAAATTGTCGACGAGATCCGAACTGATGTCGTCCTGTTCCTGCCACGTATTTTCATCATCACCAAAGCCTTCCCACTTCACGAGGTACCAAAACACGTTGCCTACTTTTGACTTAGCAAGTAGCGCTTCAACCTCCCACCTCCCTTCCGTGGCGTCGACGGCAACAAGATTGCTTTCTGCTTCTTGGCTGCTATGAAGCGGCTGAATCTCCGTGTATTCTATGTTTCCTGATGTAGCTGACAGTATGCTTCTGTGAGCATCCTCGGTCGAGTCGGTCGTTGCTGGTAGAACTGATGTGGAAGTAGGAAGAGCATCTTGCAACTGTGGATCAAGCAAGTCTATTAAAACCCTGGATGGATATCTTTCTCCACTTTCTTTAGCTGGATTCGTTATCTTGCGTTTCTTGTACGAGCGGTTCTTCAGCTTTGTGGTGTAGTGCACCTGCAACGACCCTTTTGTTCTTTTAGGGAAGTATTTTGCAATTTCGTCCCAGGGCAATTTGTCGTCCTCTTTCAGCTGTATCAACAGTTCGTCGTCGTCTTCTGAATATGTCGGATGCCTATCGGGTCTGCTCACAACTCGTTCTCGCAAAGGCGGTCGCTTTCTCTGCTTCTGCAGAGCTGGCCGTGACCTCTTTGCATGGGATGCGCAAACCCCTGGATGAGTTGATCCCCCAACTGATTCCCCGCTAGACGTGGAATTTGATATGTGGAGACCGATCGATGGTCTGAACGAATCTGGAAGATCTAACAGCCTGAACTCCAGGTTGTAAGTCGTCTCTCGTCCGATCCTCACGCACTTGAGGAAGCCCCGAAGTGGATATTCTTGGTAGTCCGCGTCTAGAACTGACTCCGCATCGTCTGGTGAACCCCGAGAAACTGTAGAACCTCGAGTAGTGCAGGTCTGGGCTTGGGCTATGGTGGATGGGCGCGTGTGGACCTTCTTGCGCGTGGCGGCTTCAGTCGCATCAGAATCTATGCGCCGCCGCTTTCGTCGTCTTGGAGGTTGCACGTCCTCATCCTCGTCCTCATCCTCCTTATCTTCATAATCCTCATATCCTTTATGACATGGTTTGACGCTGTGTTGGCGGACTTGTGAGAGAGGGGCCTCAAGTATGGTCTCGTCTTCCACCCGTTGGTGCTGAAGGGTCTTCTTTATTTGCTGGCAGTAGGTAATCGGGCCCTTATCCTCGACGCTGGTCGCCTCTATGTCATCTTCGTCTTCATCTTCTTGCTCTTCGCTCGAAAGACCTCGAACGTCTGTATTATTTTGACTTTCCTGGTCCATCTGATTGTATTGGGAGTGAGCTGCGCTTGAAAGAGGCGATCCCCCCGCTTCTGCTGAAGTTTGTCGTAGTTCATCCTCGATATAGCAGACGCTGCCACGGTCGCACGATCCATCAGCCCTCTCGCGTGGAGAAAGCCTCATTTCGTCGACTATGGCCTTCCCGACACCCTGGTGAATTTGATCATGATCCGTTGTCTCAGCTAGCTCAGAGCAATTTGGAGAAGGTCGCCGAACCTGAACGGAGAATGTCGAGTCCAGCTCTGCGAAAGACGGGCGTTGTTTTTCATCCTTGGAGAAACAATCGGCTCTGAGGTAATCCGAGTCTCGAGGAGTGGACGGGCCAAATAGGCTGCTAGGGGTCGTGGCGGTATCTTGAGTGGCCACGCCATTCTCGCTCGCGTCTTGGTGCTCGATGCTGGCAAGGAGATCGCTCGAGGCAACCCCAATCTCGGCTTCGTCGTCGCTTTCATCTTCGATGATAAAGGGCTCTCCTGCGTGGAATTAGTAAGGTGTATGCGAATACAAAAGCGAGCTAAGAAACATACCTTGAGTATTGCCTGATACATAGGCCGAGTTCGGGGTTGTGGCATCAGTAAGCAGACGGCCCTCGTCGATCAGTTGGCGCTTCGGGATATGGAGGGGCTTGTGGGTTTGATGTGGCACCTGAGGGATGTCTCTGTTTTGAGGAGGGCGGAGAAGCTCTTCAAGTGATGGAAGAGAGTCATCTAACAAGTCTTTATCTTGAACATCCCCCGCTGACAATGCAGATGGCGATCTGCTGGGTTGTAGAGGCAGACGGTGCTTGTTCATCACCGACTTCGTCAGCTGAGCGTGCGAGGCCTTTAAGGCGGGTTTGCGGTTGGGGTTATAGAATTCAACGCAGTTCATGTTCACAGTAGCCATGCTGACACAGAGTAGGACATGAGTGGGAGAAAGGTTTTTAGAACAAGAGCCTCGAGCGGAATGAAGAAGTTATATAGATTCGGACGGTCGCTTGCGAACTCCCCTTGCTTCCCTGCTAAAGATGCAGCCTTCGCTGCCAGGCTGGTCTTCACGCTCCGTGTGTCCCCTCATCCTTTTCCGCGCTCTGCTGCCAGGCAGTGAACTTTCCGCCATACGCTTGACCCCGATTCCACCAACCAGACATATGCGTCAAGAGAGGCAAGACACATCGAATTCCGAGGCTTTCTGATGATTGGGCTGTTGCAATTTGACTGGCCTCAAGAGCGGAGACGGGTTCCAGCTGAAAGTTTAGCGCTGCGGTCGGCCCCTCTGCTGCCAAAAGGAGGAATCGTATCCGTAATATGCATGTTGTGAAGGCGATCGCGTTGCAAGCCCCAACCAACTACGTAAAGGCCGGATGGAGCGGCATCTGAGGTCAGACGACTCTGCCTGCCTGACTCCAATGATTGTCCGCTCTCCATATCCATTTGTCCGCAGTCCCGGAAGTATTCCCGAATGAGCGCCTCGGAACAAAGGTGAACTGCAACAACCTGCAACACAGGGATGGTCGCGGTCGCGATGGCCTTCGAGAGGGATCTCCCCTTCAATCTCAAATCGGCCCTTCTCTCGAAGATCAGCCTAGACTGAGGCAGACGTCGCTGCCAGTGCCTGCAACTCGCAACGTCGGAAAATGTGCCGCGCGGCGGTCTACGCAAGGGCCGGCCACGTCACCGCGAGGCATTTTTGCGATTGGCTAGGTCGTCGCGCAAGGCAACCTCGAGGCAGATTGCGCATGCCACAGTCGTAAGAGGCTTCAGATGTGCGCGGCGACGAGGAAGGGCGCAAGAGAGGCAGGTCGAGCGGAGCGCAGCTCAGCTCGTTCTCGCATCTTGACCGATCTGACGACCAGAACGTCAAAGGGCTCGTTGCCATCGCAAAGAGCTCGGTGGCATGGAAAGCGCAGCAGTCATCGGAGGGCGTATATCGAGATTGTGGCTCTGCGAAGCGTTCATGTGCCGGTGCGACTTTTCAGCTGAGGGCTCGTTGCCATCGCGAAGAGCCGGTGGAAAGGGCGTAAATCGAGGTGGCTCTGGAAGCGTTCGTTCATGTGCAACTGCGGGTTTCCAGCTGTGGCGAGGCCGGGCCGGGGGATGTGTTGGGCGGGGCCATGCAGTGTGGAGGGGGCGGAGAGGCCAAGCGTCGCACGATGAGTGCAGCAGGTGCAAGAATGTTGGGAGGGAGGAGCGACGGTGGAGAGGGACAAGAGTCGGAGGGGGGAGGGAGCGACCATTTTATAGAAGTTGAAAGCGGCGGCAGGCCCGTGCACGCGCGTTGCCCGATTAGGGCGGACGCTAAACCCGAAGCTCGAACACCACGATCTCTATTATAACAATAATTAACGTACATGTATAGCGAACCGGCCAAACAAGCGAACCGGCTAAAATATCACGACCACCCTACAAGAATTACGATAAATCTACCACAACAGTTGAAATT